>LD367338.1:48111-64643 GCA_001465055.1 Ptychodera flava | reverse complement strand
CTATATTTCCCCACGCCCTCTACCGGGGAAATGGGTCAGGGAACCAGACTAGCAGAAGGCAAACTCTCAGCGTAGCAGCAAACGCCCGCTCAGCAAGGTGCATTGATATTAATTAGAGGTTATCGTAAACTTATTCAAACGTTCAAAACATTTCACGTGTCGCTCTGCTTGTTAACACAATCCAACATCCTGATATTTTTGCTCTTATAGATCCTCTTCTTTGGCTGAAAACTATGGAACAAACTAATTCACCAGATTTTGCATTGCTTTGATTGTATAACTTGTTTCGGAGTTGAATTTGCATTTTTCTCTTGTCAAAATGTAAAAATTTTGTATACCTCGTGCTGTAAAAAATTCGAAGATATTAGGTCATATACAGTTCATGAAAATGACTACAAATTTAAAGGCACGAAGTCGTCCTTTTTTTTACTTTTCATGAATTTCGTTTGATTATGAAAAGCAGTTTGTATCTTTTGACTTCTTGAAACGTGATGAAGTACTGGTCAGTTGTGAACAACATCAACTCTACTTGCAGCCAGTCAAGAGGTCCGGAGCTTTTGTAATGGAATCTTAATTGGTGGTGCCAAACATATAGCTAAGAATAGCAGCTTTTCCTTACATTGTGGCAATATTTTTGGTCATAAAAAACCTACTTGGAACAGTAAAAAGCCATTTTCTGTTGAAATCTCAAATATAGCCATCTGTTTGACACTTTTGCAGTTATGTACCGTCGTCATTTTGTACATTGAGTGATTTTATGCAAGTATCCAAATTTTCTTGTTATCACAAAAAGGTAACAAAAGAGCGACATTGTCCCTTTAATTGCGGGACCAATGGTGATCAGTCTTGTCAGGAGACCAGTATCCGACTGATAACACAGTCATGGATGGACAACGCCAGTCAAATTACAAGGTGCGTAACTTTAGTTTCAAACTAAACTTTAGTTTACTTGTATAAGCAGGTCAAAAATGGAGCTTGAGTCACTGCTTTTGAATGTTTTCTTCTCATTTATAACTTACCTGTTTTGATAACAGACACTCTTCCAGGTCCTCCGCATCGTTCATTTGAATTACCGATGCATGAAGTAGAGCAATCGGAAGAGGGGACGATGTTACTACAGAAATAGAACAAACGCGACACGGTTACGTCACCGAAGATATTTCTCTGAAAACAGAAATTTTGATTAGTTTACATGCTAGCTAGCTCGAACGCGGTATACGATGTTACTGTTTTTAAGCTGGCTGTTCACTTACTAGTTTATAGGGAGCTTAAGAGTATAAAGCATAGCATATACTTGTCATATCTGTTAGATATTAGAATTCATGCTGAAAATTTGTACCCTTTTTCCATACTGCCCTCGACACCAATCACTGCAAAGAACGTGATATTCCAGTCCGCACTCAAATTTATTCCCTTCAAATTAAAACAAACAACGTATGGAACTGCGCATGAATCGATGGATGGATGGATGGATGGATGGATGGATTGATTGATTGATTGATTGATTGATTGATTGATTGAATAGTAGATCGGAATAAGTAATTTTTCAACCAGAAAGTCCTACATGTACAGCCTAATTTCTAAATCATTTGACTAAATTGAAATTTAGGACTAACCTCTTAGACTGGTCGTTTCCACATGCACAAGTTCTTGCATCTAGCAATCCCGCGTATTCATATCCTTTGTATGAGCAATGTACATAACATTGCTGCACGTACATGTAGTCCAACGCAAGTTGTTCGTGAACGAGGCTCGAGACGGACTCCTGGATACACCCAACATAGCCTATAAGGTAAACAAATATCAAATTTTGCGATTTAATTGATACAGGTTGCATTTATGACTTGAACTGACTTACACATCTAGACAAAAGAAGTAAACAGAGAAGAAACTAAAGGATGGGTTTGCATTTACAATGCAAATTTAACGGAAGCGAACAACGGAAAGTCCAGAGATGTGGGCTTACAGATGGGCAAATGCAAACGTGGACAGACATGCAAATAAACACAGGTCTAGCATACGCATACGCAGCGCGCGTATATGTATACATGTATATATACATACATACATACATATCAAATGTACATATCAAATAGACAAAAGAAGATACCAATTCAAATGACAAATAAGTTGTGGAAATCAATAAATCAACAGGACTCTTCATCTTCGACTGCCCAGACTGCACTGGGAACAAACTAGATTCCCTATTAAAGTTCAGTCTGGGTCACAGAGAATACAAAATAACAAAAACTCACCTGTCTTATAGACCGAGTTTCTGAGGTGACCTCCGCAGAAGTAGCCCTTCGGGGCATCCGTGCACCTGTGCGAGCATTCAGAAGCCTGGCCAGACCTGCCGTAGCGATCATATGTGAAACCACACCAACAGCTTTGCCGGGACGAGGTGAACTGGAGACCAGAGTACGGGTAGCCTCGTCCACGACAGTAAAATCTGCAAGTGTTGATAGTCACTGTGGTCAAAGATGTCGCTTGGTGTTCGAGGGCGCGGGATGTAGTTCTGTCGATGTAACATCCAAGGGAGTGTTCTGTAAATTCGTTTGAGTCGAAAAAGTTCGGCATTACATTTCAAAAATTGGCAAAGCCGTAATGTTTATTGACAAAGATCGCAGGTGGGCGCAGCGTAGGGATCGAAGTGTAAGGCCGAAGGCCGAACCTCGGTACTAGTGTACTTCTTTACTCTTGTACCGCTGCACGCACCTTTGGTATGAATGATAAAACTATGAGAAATCAAACAACATTCGATCTTTAGAACACCGACAGCTGTATGTTTCGCATTTTACTTACCAATAAAAACACCATACTAGGGGCTCCAGTTTGAGTAGTGTTATCATCTAAAGTCAATCAGCATTTTCATGACTCTTTGTGACCTTACGCATCATTTTATAAATGCAGTCAGGGAAAAAATCAGGGAAAAATCGTAAAGTATGTGCATTTGAAAATCAAATGTAGCAATAAGTATCAATCCGGCTGAGATCTACAGTATATACTGTACATTCGTCCTGTTCGTCTTACAAAGAGCTATTCGTCTTACCACAGAAGGGCTCATCTCCAGTAGTTTCAAGATAGTATAGTGTAGGCGTGCTTGGTTTGATGGCATGGTATCCCATACGTTGGCAAGGCGTTGATGTACAGCCCGAACATCTGTGATATATACATCAAGAAAATCGTTCAATTTTCTTCCTTTAACACGTGTCAAAACAAAAATGCTGTCAAGCGAAGAATTATGATATTTGAAGAGTCTGAAATGTCCCCTTGGCGAGTTCTGCCTTCAATCGAATCACAGTCCCTCCTCACACTGGAGGGACTGTGATCGAGTATATGCCTTTGCAAGGTGAACAAAAGTATGTTCACCCATGAAGGCTAGAAAAGACACACCCATTCTCGTACATACGTAATTAAATTTTATTTGAATAATTCTAAAGACATACACAATTTGGCCTACATATATAGATGGCAAGATAATCTTAGTATGGTTGACAAATGTGCAAACGTATTTGAGGCTAAAGGGGGTATACTTTACAAATGTTTTACCGTTTGTTTTGAAGGTCTAGGCTACCACTGCACGTCTCTGAGATGAAGCTACAGCGACTGTTTATACTTGCTGCAAATAATAAAGTTGCTCTGCTATGGTCGCACGGGAAGAATATGCATCCTGGTTGTTTGTTGCCGCCATTGGGGTAGAAATCAGCATGGCCTAGGGCCTAGAATTTTGTAAATATGATTAAAGGGATGGTTATATCATAATCACTTTCATCATTGTCATCGTCGTGATCATCGTCATAGTCATCAATCGTCATCATCTTCATCATCATCGTCGTCGTCTGCATTTATCATTATCACTATCATCATCGTTATTATCATAATCATTAACATCATAATCATCGCCATTCTACCCGGTCCCTGAACGCCGAAGACATTCAAAACTCCTGAACTCACAACAATGGAAGAAACCGAAATAAGGTGACGTTCAAAAATTGTTAGAGTCTATAACGTCATTGCACCTTTCAAAAACTGGGCAAATCACTCTCGAGTCCGTTTGTCTGGAACGACAATTACCTGATAAATGCCCAGCTGTGGGAAAGTGCCACCTGTGTGATCGTCTTGCTCCTTCGAATCTGAGTGGATCACGTCGACGAAGACCGCGTCATCTCTTGACACACAATGTGGTCCCGGGGCTCTGCGCCTTTCTCCCGCGTCAATCAGAAAGTTTGGGCGAGCAGGATCAAGGGCTATAAATATTAAAACACCATCAAATGTAACACTTGGTGTATTTTCGAGTATTTTTTTCTGTTTGAAATAGTTTTTTTGGATACCTTGCAGAGTTTTGAATACAGCCCGTCTGCAACTAACATTGCAAATTATAAGCTAAGGCATGCATCAGTTGGCAGGGCTATTTTGTATTTCAAAATGCTTTGATGAGAATAAGAAACTCTAAGTGCGTTTACTGAACAAAAGTAAGGAAAATACAATCACAAGTTACAGCTATTGTCCATTAGTTTAATGTAGGTAAAGAGACGTCTATGGTAGGTAGTTGACTACATCGCAAGGTACGTTCATTCACTCTTGCCTACCAACGTATACTTTGTTTGTGAGTTGAGAGTAGGTACCTCTTAAATGAAATTCTGTTACCTGTTATACGTGCAGCCTTACAAGGTGCTCCATTGCAATGTATGTCTCGTTGAATCAATTTTCCAACCATGCCACTGATCTGAGCACCGAGACTGTGTCCAATTAAGTGTAAGCCGCTGAGGGCGGATGCACCACCCATTTTTTTGCCACCGTGATCATCGCGGATGAAACGAAGAAGACGTTTGATCCGACTTGCAACGATCCTGGTATTGCTGGATGCCTCGTCGTACTCTACCAGTTTTAGCTGTGATTTACGCAGAAATTGCGTTTTAAATATAGAATGTATCTCGGGGACAGATATTTGGACTCCTACATCTTTTCAATACATTTCTCATCTATCATTTTCGTTGGCTTATTATGAAGCTCACATAGGGGGAAAAAAATGTTAGCTATCTCATTTTTGAAAAACAAGTCGAAAATTTTATTTTTCTCTATAGAGTGAATACAAGGATGACGGTCGTTGCAAATTTCAATTATTGATAAATGTAATTTGTTTCACTAGAGCCAGTATTTGAACGGTGACCTCTTGTTTTTATTCTTATTTGTGAAAGAGGATGATGAAAAGTTTCATTGAGGAAAGTTAGAGTGAAATTTAAATCTTTCATTTTCGAGGCCCATCCTAACTTAAAGTGGGATGCACCTCGGGCTATAGATCACGAACATCTATTTTTAATACATGCCGGTGCATGATACATATTACGTGATAGCTTATCTTGACACGTGACGAGTAAGCAAATGGCTAAACTTAGCCAGATTTTGCCATTCACATCTGGCAGCCATTTACTTCATTCAGATCGTGCACTAAGCTTACATGGCTGAAGGGTTCGTCGCTACTCTCTAGTGTTGCTGATACTTACATCGGTGTCGGGATCGGCAGCTTTTTCCCAATCCACGACAATGACGTTGAAATCTCCAACTTTAAGAAGTTCGTCAGCTGTCTGTTTCACCCAATCTTCAGACCCTTTGCTGAGGAAACCATGAGTGATAAACTGAAAGGGGAATAACGCAAAAAGCCATTAAGGGTATGGAGGTAGCCATTTTACCGAACTACGACCAATCAGATCCCCGGATCAGATCGCACGATTCCAGAGGTAGATTTGTCACGGGGCGAGCATATTGTACTTATTACCCAAGCGTTTCAAACAACCTGTACATCAATCCTATATAATCCCGCTGATTCTTATTTGCACGCCGCCCTTAACATTATTTTACGCTTCATATGTTGCAAATCTCAGCAGACCATACAGTCAGAAATCGTTGTACACTTTCGAGTCCTTTGGCTTACTGAACAAAACTTAAAAAGACTTGTTTTGCTCAAACTGATGTATTTAGTGTCCTTATGATTGATTTTAGGAAAAAAGTAGGAATGTGGTCAGTTTTGCCAAGCTTTACCTTGATCGGTTTTCCCTTCGTAAAATTGTTGTGCCATTCGCTTGAAAATGGCATGTTCACTCCACTTCTCTTTTCTCGCGTGTAAAGCTTGAAGTTCACTGTAATGTTGTTTTGAGGAAGTTCGTTGAAGGAGTCGACGCAGTGCCTCCCATCTTCACCATAGTCTCTGCATAAGTCTTAAATATAAACATAGGCAATGAAAGACATTAATAAAACAACGTCTGTATACTTGACACATTGTTTATGTAGTAACTATAAACAATTCTTTTAAAGAGTTGAATTTAGAAGAAGATCAAGTCGCCGTGCACCGAGACGGAAAAGGTGTCATCCATTTTTTAAAGAAGTCGCAAAAAGAATTCCGCTGGCGCCAACTAAGATAAATTTAAGGTTCCAAGACAAGAAATTGACCTTTTTAAACTAACAATTCTCTAGTGTTTAATAAGCTCAGAACCCCCGTAAATTATATATTTTCGGAAAGCCTAGATATAGAGAAACATTTTGGCTATCATAGTGTCACCATTGTTTCCATAACTATCACGTGACAGGTAATTTGCATAACCTTTCAAAATCGGTTTTCCCTGTGTTTTGTTTCAATGCTTTCAGATAATTGGCTGAAATTTGTGTGAGTGCAAGCTGTCCTAAAGATCTTCAAAAGTCTGTCTCAGAATTTTTTTTAAACCTTCTTAAACAATTTTTATGCCAGAAAAACTTCCAGAGCGGTGAATTTAACCATAGTTGATTTCTTTAAAATTGTGCTCCAAAAACACTAAGCAAGATATAAAAAATCTGGAACAGATTTTGGAAGAGCGTTGTGACAGCTTGCATTCCAGCAAGTTTGAGTCATATGTTATGAAGTATTGAGACAAAACATAGGGAAAACCGATTTTTGAAAGGTTATGCAAATTACCTGTCACGTGATAATTATGTAAATAACGGTGACACTGTGGTTACCAAAATCTTCCCCTATATCTAGGCTTTTAGAAAATGTATGCTTTACAGCGGTTCTGAGCTTATTAACCATTAGAGAATTGTTAGATTAAAAAGGTCAATTATTGTCTTGGAACCTATTGATATTAAGCCTATTGATATGTCATCCGCGTGCATATTACTGTCTTGTTGTCACATACGAAGCGTACAACAGCGCGACGAACTAGCGAACTCTGACAACTGATGCATTCTCGCTACATGACCCTGCAAGAGGTTATTCGGCATATGTAATGCACACTTGTTTAATTCCTTTACAGATCAAAACTCTGAATGTGGGCAAAATACAAAGGGGGCTCTCATTTATTGTGCAGTACCCCGCGAGGCGGCGGCATTGAATATAATGTGACGACGGGCACTATTGATCGTCTGACCAAAATACCCTGGCATTGTGAATGGTGAAGTCGACCGGAGCTTGTGACATATGACCGGGATATTTACGACGACGAATACAGTTCACAGGATGACGTCACTCCTCCTCAGTCGTTTGAAAGCCGAACACAATAGAGGGAGGGGACGTGATGTAGAACAATGTTCAACACAAGGGCGAACTGTTTCGGTTTGTTTCATGGCCTAATATTTCTGCATATTAGGACAGAATTTTGTTAACAAAATGGCCGAGCGAGATTTAACAAGATTTAACGAGCGAGTAGACGTCGGAGTAAAGTAAATATACTGTCAATGTTGCACTTTGAATTATTTTTCTTCAGGAAAAAATGTAGATTCTTCCTTTGTCTCCTAAATACAATGAAATACAAAGAAGTGGGTAAGCAAATACAGTTCGTTGTGTGCAATATACGTATTTCGTTGACAAATAAATTTTCATCCGGTTGTAAACAATGAAATCGAATGTTACCCACATACAGGCTGTGTCGACAAGGTCAACGCTGGCCATTTCAACGTGATTTCGAGAGTAGAACTGGAAACAGTATTTTACAATAGAAACTATTACATATACATGCAGATTGGAAAACACGGCAAATGTTTGCTTTCAAATCCGGCAAGATTCGACTGGAGGAAATGATTCTGTGACAAACTGGTGACCAGACACGGTAACCCCCGAAGTCCTAGACCTTAAAGCAAATTTTAAAAGAAACGCCACCAAATCTTTTCAAATATAGTACAGACTAAATTTTCACGTTGCTAACACAATACTGCGTACAGTGTCAACTTTCTTTGAGTGATGTAACCTTGAAGTCGAAATCCTTATCATCACTGTTCATTGAGAGGGATAAGCGGGGGGAAATATGAGAAAAGCCATTCAGATTTTCAGAAATTCAGAAATTTCCAGCATGAACACGTTTGTTTTTTATCATGACTTTTTTTAGGATAGAAAGTATGAAGTCAACTCAAGGATGGTTATCGTTTTAGATTCAATTTAAAGGTATACTGGTACCTGTTCCAATTTTGCTACAGTTACCATGGAAAGAGAAAACCTAACCAATCACAGATTTAAGCGGGTGGCCGCTTTTTAGAAACAGCGCCCTAACATGGGCATTTTGAATACCAAGGAATGCCCCTTTGACCATACATGGGCATATTTAGATTACAGGTGACTGTATACCTTTAATGCTGAGGCTGTCGTATGGTACATATGTGACACCTAATAAAACTATAATACCAAGAAAATTGAATACTTTGTTCCTTCAATTCCTTTAATGATCGGTAACAGAATCGATTTTGACGTATACAGCTTATCGGACCTTGAACCAACTTGTACACTGTCGAATATGACTTGAGACGGTTGCACCATGGACCCCGGAGTCTATAGTTGCATTTAGAGGCTGGAATCAGTCCCACATAGCGCGATCATTTTGGAAATTTAATGTCAAAAGAATATGTCTCACATGAAATTGAGCAATGTCTCGTGGTGGACCGGGGCGAGACTTTTGGCACAATACGCTGGCCTTAAGTTCATGAATATGATGATCTACTCTGAGACTAGGACAGGGTAATCTGATTTAGTGAAGGCACAACAAGCGGAAAAAATCCATGGACCTAGACACAAACGGACAGATTAGACATAATCTAACATATAAAAAACTGGGCGAAATTCGTTTTTAGCGAAAAGAGGTGGTTTCATCCGGGTTTGTCTGACACCCAGAAACAGGGAAATTATATTTGCCTTGCATATAGGCCTATAAGCTTATTTTAATGGTAAAAGAAGTAAACGAGAAAAGTCATACTTTTTTGCTTGTACCTGTTTTGGCGTATGTTAACTTATGGAAACTTTGTAGTATTGGGTAACGAAGCTGCGCTGCGCTGCGATATGTGACCTTTCAAGTCGCACAAATCCTCTACAGGTTGTTCGTTTTCTTGTCAATCTGTACTCACCTTGGCTGACTGTAATTTCACTTAGGCAAATGACGACGGCCGCGACGACAGCTTGTAGACCGAATCTGAAAAGTCCCATTATTGTAATTGTATGTTACGGTCTCCACCATTAGCACTCGTCAACCTACAATTTAGCTTTGTCTATGCAGCATCATGGTGTCTGCGAATAATGACTTTCAGGTATGCTTTTTCCTGGTCTAACAAAAGCGAAGAAAGACAAGACGGAACTATGCTGACAATATTTCTCTTTCTTGGCTCTAGAGTGCGCACTTCGTGAATGCCTCCTTTCAAAGATGTCGGCGTTTCTTGTATTGCCCATTATGTGAACTCTTACCTTGCTGCATCAGTCTCGTGAATAACTACCATTATGTTTGCAATCTTGTTGTCTGTAGGCAAAGATAGGCAACAAAGCCGCACATAGAATATCTGCGGAGGGCCAGTAACGCCCTTAGTTAACTTCTGATGATTTTTTCGACATTTTTACTTTGCGGTCATTGCAATATCTTATTCTACTCCCTAAAGAATGTTCAATGAAACACCTGCTACTTAGCTTGTCGACATAGCGTCTATATGTGTAATATGCACTTTTATTGTTTACATTTGAATTCTAGTCCGGACCAGAATTCACTTGTCAACAATGACAACGCACTTTACACATGTATAGGCTGAGTTAAAGTCGAATACCATGTATATCTAGATATTTTGAGAAGTAGAACTAGAAATTATTATTGACATTAAAAAAATAGTGAAAAAATCATCAAAAGTTAGCATTACTGGGTGAACAGTGGCCCTCGTCGCTTGTTTTTTCTAGTCAGCAGTTTATGCCGGCTAGCCATGCCATCGCGTTCACCCCATGATCCACGGAACAGCCTACAGTTAGGGCGACAGTATGCTGAAGTTTCTTCCTTAAATTTACTCATTGTTTTTATTTATATGCACACAGACTTGAAGCAAGTCTGAGGGAAATTGGATCAGATTTGATTCCGTTTAACACATGGTGATGAGAATGTTGAAAGGAAATGGCTGATTCAAATATTGAAATGTACCCATAGCACACTATTAAAATGATGACAAGATATTGATATCACAAGCATCTATGTTTATTTCAGTTGTTTGTACATTTTACTAATTGTTCATGATTTTACATCGGCTAAAAAAATTCTCACTTCATTAAACCAACTCCAGGTGATTGCTGAGAGGAACACTGGTAAGTTTTTATATACTTGGAAGGAGTCAAATTGTAACATGGGCTGTTATAAAGATGAGCCCATATCATTTCCCAAAATAAGATAATTCATGAGATGTAGAAATACTAGCCATATTCGTGTCTTAATCCATAGAGCTTCATTTAGCGTCTATGCTTCATCATTGAGCACAAGTTTTGCTGATATGTGAAATTCTATGAAATGTTAAATATTTTCAAAGTGTGAAAAAGTATTGCTTGAGGGTACATCTAATCGTACGGTGGTTTTATTGTTTACATTTTCATCCATTCGGCGCAAATGCAAAGAAGAGTTGCATCGATGATTGCACTTGTTTGAAAAACTTGATGGTGATTGTCATACAGTAATTGGTCGACGATATTCAAGCAACGAATGATTTTAGCAACAGCACAGTCCTTCTGTGATGTTGTGTCCATGCAATGTTGTGTCAGCTTAATTGAAAAGTTAGCCATTCTGAAGAGGAAAATGATCCTTTTAACAATTAGCAGACTTTACCTTATGATGAAATGACATGGTCTATAGAAGTTATAGAGTACTCTCTTTATATAAAGCATACATGATGAAATTTACTGACTGCAATTATGTTTGGCATTCTTTTTATTAAAACTGCCATACACTTCGATTTGTGCTCTGTGAGATCATTTTTACCAGCCTATGAATAGGGACAAAGATTTGCATATATAGGTATAGAAAAGCATCAAACATGTCCGACGACATGAAGACATATAAAAATTGGCCCCTTTGAAAATATTTGGAAGATTTTCTATTTTTAAGGCAGTTACAGATACCAGTCCCAAATTGTCACAATCCAATCACCATTTCCTATTGATTAAACATCACCGTTAAAAGAAGTAACTTTTGACAGAAGACTTCAGTTTTTCTGACAGGAAGTAAAATTAATCCGCCCTCACTCTATAAATCAAAATAATTACTCACTTGAATTTATAAATTATTGTTACATAACTATATGCATATATCTTACATTATATACAGTGATTCTGTTTGTGGCATTTTGGAGATATAAATAAATCACCATTCTTAAGAAGTACATATCAGGCATCGCTGTGTGACACTATGTTTGTAAATGTTTTATGCTATTATTTTAAAGCATTGTGTAAGCATGACTCTCACAATATGACAAAATAACTAAATTGATATCCTACAAGTTATTATGATTCATGTTTTTAGCTTCAAACCAACCAATTTTTGAAATATAGCTAAAAGTAGCATGATCCTTCCAGATTTCAAAACCCCTCACCATAAAATATCTGCATTTTCTCCTTCATATCCAAAAGCTTCACTGCCAATATTAGAGTGCTGCATCATAAAAGAGACTTCTACATTGACAAAAGTACGGTAAGTATGTGTGCATACTGAAATGCATGTTACTCACAAAAGGATAATTTCCCTCTCTCCAACTAAACGTTTGTTGATCATGTAAATACGGGCTTTACAACAAACATGTTCTGCCTTAGGAAGTTGAAGGTAACAAAGAGGATCCCTTCATCCCTTTCGCAAGTTAGTAACCTTTGACCTTCTTCTTGCTAATCCATAAATTAACAACTTTAAGATTGCTTTTGATGATGTTGGTGGACAGGATTATGAAAAGTTTGATATCAATCACTGGACAACAGAAATGACGTTTGCATCAAAAATTCAATAAATATTTTTCAAAAAAATTCCAGAAACGCCACCAATTTTTTGAAAAGAATGTTGACAAAAGGACTTGTTCAGTACACTCCGGTTAAGGATGGTGATATGAGAAATACGCTTCTGTAAAAATACTGTGATGCGTAGGAACATTTTAGCTACTGACACGCTTGGAAGTACTGCCAGACAGACTGCGTGAAAAAAGTTAATGACATGCAACAGCCCTAAGATTGCCCATGCATAAACTAATGGAATTTGTACATTTAAAGTGTAAACAGTGAGTGTAAACAGATGCAAAGCTTTGCTTCTGAGATGCAAAGTGTTCAATTAAAAACAGTGTACATGTGGTAAAAATAAACAAATTTGGTCCTGAAGTACTTGGTTTGAGAGTGCTTCAATTCCAAAAAATCTTGTTGCCACCACAGTTGTGGTGCGGAGATGCGCAGAGTATGTTTTCTATAAACAACTTCATTTTTTGAACTAATATGACATCAAAGACTTGCCCTACTATATTCTAGGACAAATAGTGTTTGCCATTCTGATGCTTCTTAAAGATGGTTCATTGATTTTACATAGGTATTTGTGATGTAAAAATGGAAGAAAACTTATGATTCACTGAGAGAACATAATAAAATTTTGCAATGATTTGATACATGATCTGCCAAAAACATGAATAGGGCAGCTTGCCTGACAATTTCCATGACCAGACAGAATTGCATGTACATGCATGTCTGTCATATAACACTGAGATGAATGCTAATGGAAGAAGACAACTGAAGCTATACACAAGCTGTTTCAAGTGGACAGACAGAATGTTAGGCGGAAGATCTGCTAGAAGTATGCATAAAATAGTGGAATGCTGGTTTGCATCGGAAGTAGCCTTTTGATTCTATTAAAAGCATCAATCTTGTTCAGACTTAAGGCATATTAATTGGATGGAAGAACTCCAAGCGTTCTGGCAACCTGACAAAAGGTTTTCTTGAAGAGTTTTTTCAAATCGCTAGTCATACATTATTTGTAAATTATTACATTTTTATAGGGCAAAACAGCTTATTGGCACAGTTTGATGCAGTCTCTCCTTGAAATTATGCAGTCCTTCATTGAATAATAATCACACTACAAATGTCAAGGCACCTTTTTTGTAAGTACAATATTCAATTTTTCTCCCGATTAATATCATTAATTCAAAATATACAAGCCCCATGCATTACTTGTTTCTACAAAATTTGGGCTTTCCCGGTCTTTTTTTTTTATAAGTACAGAAACTGATGAATCCAGTGGCTTGATTAAAAATTATAATTTACATGATTAAAATATAGCCTATTTATGTGTAGAATTAATTGATTCTTCATTGTTTTGATATGTTGGATTACGAAATGATGAGCACTGACGATAGTTGCCTGAAGACATTTCAATGGCTTCTCTCCCACGGCTCCGTTTGTACGTCTTGGTGAATGGTGTCTTCTCATTGACAGAGTTGTGCTGTTTTATAGACGAGTATCTAAGCACTTGTTTCTGTGGAATGAAACAAATAATTTCCAATCACAAGATCATTCAATTCAGACATGCTGGCATGGCATTGAGGCGGGCAGAATTCAAGTGGTGCTGGGCCCATGATGTGGATAACTACCAAAAGCATAAACAGTGAAGGCAAAACAGATTTTATGTGTTTGGGTGCATTTTGCAGGGTGTATTAAGTTTCATCTCTACACTTGGGCAGTTGCAGCACTGCTTGAATCTACCCTTGGCAGAAAAGCAATACTGTGTGTGGTAAGTTTTAGGTGTTCAATTGCCAACAGCTACAACATATAATGCAGTTTCAAAATTGTCAAATGTGTAGCTCTGTGATACACTCCTCATGGCTAGAGCAAGTGTAATTCATTTTTCCTTGATCTCCATGGGTAATTTTTTGAAATATCTGAAGGTGTTGGAAACAAGTTCATGCACTACTATGAATACAAAAAGAAACCCTATGATTGTAAACCAAAGGGTTCTGGGGCATAGCACAGATACTACACATTAAAGAAATGTTGAACTTAGCATCAAAAGTTACAGCTTTTGGCCTGGTTGTTAACACCTCTCTGTCCTCTGTTGTAATGTTCAACATTAAACAGCTGTAAGTTGGCACTTTGTGCACACAGAAATGTTTTTACGTACCAAAATTTTAATTTGGATGTTATAGCAGAAAGTTGTAAAAAGAGTATTTTTTTACAGCTTGTTGTAAGTTTGTACTACACAATTAAACTGTAAATGTTGAATGCAATTTGTCTAAATAACACATGGTCGGCTAATACAAATCATAACTGCATCACTTCATTCCAGTACTGATGCACCATATGGTTTGAGCCATTGATACAATCAACAGAGAAGTGAACACTCCTAAACACATCACATCTTCATCATTGTCACAAAAACACAACAGAACTGTGTTTTGTTACAATCGTTGTCAATGCAACCAAAGTGACAGACTGAAGATATGGTGATAGGATAAAAACTTACCACACACAGTCAACAAATACTTTCCTTAGCGCTAAAATTCCTGAAGTAATGAAAAGCCTGCACTTGTAAATAAAACATCACTTCTGGATTATGTCAATGTACATTATGCGATCAATGATGTCTTCTCAAGTACAGTTTTTGTTTTGGGCGGTATCTCATTTATATTGCAGTGCACTCAAAATGGTATTTTGGTTGTTGCAATATTGTAATCATCACGCATAACATGAACACTGTAATTATGCTTCACCTACATGTTGTGCATGCAATATGAATTGAAAAAACCCACAAACCCGTATGGATTTGATAATACACCAAAAATAAGAGTTTTACAATCCAGAAGTAAAGTTTTACTGCTAAATCTTGAATCACCATGACATCTTCAGAACTTTGTATTGACGACATGGCAGAATAAGATTAGCTAATACTTTGTACATGTTGTCATTCTGTAAATTGGACACATGGCCACATGTCCAACCTGCATAGGGATACATACATGTACTCTGTGCTTATCCTGCCCAGACACACTTCCTGTACCACCTGATTACATTTTTAGTTTTTTTGCTCTCACTAAATTCTCTTCTTAAATTATTGTTTCTCATTCAAATGTAACTGAATGTGACAATAAATAATCATGAAAGAAATATGTTTTCACTCATTTGGGGTGAAATGATTTAGAATTATCTTGTATTGACTTAACATAGATGTGTAATTTAAATAATCAGTCGGTGGACAGAAAACTTAATCTGTGCAGAACAAGAAAAATTGTTTTTAAGATACAGGTTGTCAATTACAAACAACTCATAAATCTATACTAAGGCACATTTTAATCTCAAATACACTGGTTAGTTTTTTCTAGTCCTTCAAAAATAATGTTGTTAGTAATCAAGTCATGAAAAGAAATAGCAAGGAAAACAAAATCATTTCTCAAAGAATGATCATGACAATAAAGCAAAAGAGTATCAAAGATACAGAATGAATTAAAAGGCTATTGCAAAGTGTACAATGTGTAGTTTGTGAGAAGCATTTGGCAAGGTTGTTAGTGTTAAGTGAACATAAGACAACTAGTGTAAGGTTAGTTGGCTTGGTATTTGTACTATCTTATACATGCGTGGTTAATTTATGCAAGTTAAAAAATACTGAGCATGCAATGTGTTCTCACATGCACTTTAAAAAAACTAATGCCACCATTTGGGCTTAAAGGACACATTGCTTTTATAAAGAATTGAAATTATAATGTTTATTTGTACACCAAACTTTTACTCCTTTTAAACAGGATGACTCTTTTGATGCATAAAGTTGGATAAACCCAGTAATCATTTGCAAAAATCGCAAAATTCTAAATTTCTGAAAAGAAAATCTAAAATGTCGATAGCCATGTTCGAATTTTGGAGTTAATCACTGTACTGGATTTGCACAGCATCTATTGCAAATGGCATGACTGGAAATATTGTAATATTTTGGTATGCATTATATTGAAGCATGGAAAGTGAACAATTTCATCTCCCTTTTACTCATGGTTTTATTATAGGAAGTGGGTTTTTCACTTGAAAACGAATTAAACCTCACATTTACTGCATATACTGAGTATCTGTAGTAAAACCAAATGAAATTTTTCACACCAAAATACCCTAGAAAGATGTCTTACCACATTTTTTAACAAGACTGGGGTTGTACTATGTGGTGATGGTTGAAAGGGATACACAGAGAATGTACTGAGTAGACACACATAATTGCACAAGAGTGCATCTAAAAATAAAGTTATTGTAAACATGGGAAGTTTTCAATGGAAATCAAATCTTTTGA
>LD367338.1:31932-47610 GCA_001465055.1 Ptychodera flava | reverse complement strand
TATACACACAAATAAACTGTTACCATGGTGCCATGATTTTGAAATCCATACTGCAGTCACAAACAACTAGATGAATGTATGTCACCGTTTACCTATGAGTTGTGCATGAGAGTGGGATATTTGCAGTCGACCCGACCTCTTTGTGAATGAAAGGACTAATGGCTTAGAAGATCTGCTGCCATGAACTAGTCTCTGGTACTATGAATAAAGGATACATAAAACAGTAAACAACAAGAGAACACATGAAGACATGTTGAGTGGCCACATGCTCCCCACATGTGATTAATTGAACAGTCACATGCTCGTCACATGAATCCCACTTATAGATCACATGACAGCTGCAAATCTAAAGAGACTGAGATAGATACAGGGATAAGAGAGAAAAGGAGAATCCTGAACCGTGTTGACATGAACCAAGAGCACAATGAACTCTATCACGGCTGATATTTTTTTTTTGGCGGAAAAGTTGAAAACTTGCGAAGAACTCAATAAGCAAGCTCAAACGTATGCAACAAACAATGAACAATGTTTGTACAGAGGCGTTTGAACAAAGACATACTCAAGCTGGCTTGCATGACATTACTACAGATAATTAGTGTTTGGAACATATCACATATTTTTTTTTGTTAGACCATGCGCTTTGCTTGCATTGCATTTTATCAGCAATGATGCTTCAAGTATAAATTGGTTCTACTAATATTTCAGTGATGGCTGATTTTTTCTAGGAAACTATGAAGCTTGTTTATGAACAAGGATAGAGGATTCACCTTATAAAATGGGCTGGGAACTGCTCAGATCCAAATAATTCACACTATACATCCAGATTGTGATATCCAAGGCGACTGAATTGCATTCTCTACAAGAAAATTTCATCAAACAAGCATCACGTAAGAGCACAAGAAACACAGAGTTTGCACAAGTTTTCAACTTTTCCTGGGCTTGGTCAACTTTAACCTCTGACCCCTGACCTCTCACCTGTCACTACAGGGCCGAATGATGATAGTTCAGCATCAACTGGTACATGGAGATGAACAAGTTTCTGGTACTACAGACAGTTTGCATAAAAGAAGGTAAATAACAAATCACGAGGGAAAAGAAACAATGAAAAAACTGGTAACTTAAAATTAAAAGAGAAAAAGAATATGTGAAGCAGGATAAGGTCAGTACTTCATCTACAAGCAAAAATAATTAATGTGAGTCACTGATGTATAATTCTCCTATGACAATGCTTGCAGGACTGGAAGAATGATAAACACATGAAAGTTACACACACACTTAGAAATTCATTTTCTTTTGAATGACTATTGATTACCGTTATAATTGTGAAAAAATAACTTTACAACCTTTGTGCCTGACATACATAACAATTACAATAACTTTGTATGGAAATGCCAAATGGAATGCATAGCATTACATTTGGCATTACATTAATACAGAATACTAAAGACATTAACATTTCACTGAAGGTAAGGAATTAATAACTGGTTGTATCATTTCTCCAGACTCAAGCAAAAGACTACGCTACAAGGTTGCGAATCAGCCAACCATCTAGCTTTCGTAACTTATTTTCAGTGTATTTCAAAATGGAACACACTTCACAGACACTATTATCACATCTACTGGGAACATGTCTTTAAAGCTATTTCTGACAGACATAGCGATAGATAATAAAATTTGTGATACTATAAATACAAAAATAGATATATCTAAAGGTCACCATTGACTTCTAGTTGTGCTGGTTGCTATGGTAATGAAAAAATAAACTCCTACTATATCCCTTGATATTCTGGTCACAATTAATATGCTAGACTGGTGAATTACTAAAATGTTAAAGCTGGAAAAAAACAATGATAGTGAGGCTGAAATATAATGAAATCACATTTGTAGCACCCTCACTACTACAACTAGGTAAGATCTAATTCATACCATTATTATCAGGATGAACAAAAAAAAAACGTTTGTAGCTCCCCTACTAGTACTACTAGGTAAGATCTAATTTATACGATTATTATGATGAACAAAAAAACATTTGTAGCTCCCTTACTATTACAGGGTACCATCAAATTGAAAATATTATTATGATAGCTATTCTACATGACTGTGACAAGAATTTCATTTATTACCTTAGACAAGCAGAGTATAATGCTTGCATGATAAGCTGAACATCCTATTTACTCAGCAAGCAAGCTGGATGAATAGTTATTTATGACACTTGTCACCTATTCTATTAGTTTCTCTTTTTGACTTTTCTTCAAAATATCCAGATGGAGAAAACTAATACGCCAGGGCACATATTTGCTTTTTATGTAATTCCGTTCATGCAATTTGACAGAAAGCTTCTACAGACTATCTTTTCAAAATTATAAAATAAGACAGGGACAAAAGAAACCAAATCACAAAACTTTATTGACAAAATGAAAAATGTGTATTCACAAAATGGAAAAATGAACCAGAAAAATAAATTAAAATAATCAACATGAATCATAACATGTATCAAAATATAAATTCATGTTAAAAATCTTAAACATAACAAAACAAAAAGAGAATGCCTGTTTGGTCGTTTGGATTTCTCATGTACATATTTCAGGTCTATGATTGACTACTATCTTTTGTTGGTGTTGTTGTTTAAATTCTAATTATTCACTTTGTTTGTACAATTTTCTAATTTTAAACATTTATTGACAGGGAAGATCTTTAAAAAATGTGATACGCAGTTAATATGAACTGCATTTAAGTTTTTCATCAAACTATTTCATTTTCTTAACACATTCTTACATCGACTTGTGAATTATTGTGGACCATCTTTATCGTTATCTTACACAGTTTGTGACTAAAATCATCTGAATCTTAAGTTACTTACCAAGTCAAATTCATCAATTCAAAAAAATTCTTCTTCCCATTCAAAACAAAACTACTCAAACGAACTTATTCATGCAGAACTAGACTACAACGTCATCTAACAGGCTACTGAACTACAAAAGGAAACTAAACTGCCCATCTAAAAAGAGGGTCAAAAGTAGCTTTCCAAATTCAAAAACATGACATGATGCAAAACTTTGTATAAAAATACAGGCTATTCTTGTGAAACTAAAAACCAATTCTGTAACCTAGAGATGTTCATGTGTAGTAATGAGTCAGCTAATTTCAGTTCTTGTGACAATTCTTTTGATAATTTTTCTCTGTGTTTCTTTGGTGCAATCTGATATTGTCAATGCAAACGGTGGCTGTCTTTTGACCTACCTTATTGAAAGGAAAGTTTCAATTTTAAAAGATAAATCTCCAAATTAAAAGTAAAAGTAAACTATGGCCAACATTTGTGAGGTGTAAGGTAATGCATTGCTTTACGTACAGGCTGATGTTCACAGCATAAAGTTTAAAGTTGCAGTGTTTGGGCAGTTTTGAAGTCAACTTTAAATTATTTCAGAAGTCAGTTATATAAATTGCCAAAAAAGTTATGGTCGGCATACTTATCACTTCTGCTCACAGCGGACAAGATACAGAAAATGATGTCACAGTACCTGGTATCTGCCAGAAATATTTACTCACAAATTGGGTAGATACGTTATACAGCAAGGTTTGTCTACATGTAGTTCAGTACACCAACTTTTCTGCTAGGGGGCATGTTTCTCAGTAGGTGAGCAGGATGATCAGGTTGCAAGTTTGAATCACTTTTATTTCCCCATTGTCTTTTACGACAAAAATACTGATTTATGAGGTAAACATGATCAAACAGTATCACTACATAAAAATATCAATGTTATAGAGCATTCTTTCTTGATCAAAACTCCGACTTTTTCATTTCCCAATTGCTTTCACAGTAGAAAAACTCACTTAGTTCCTTCATACTCTATGATAAGCTATAGCAATGATCAACCAAAATAGGTAAAGCAACATGCCATGCATCAAACATCACAAATCCCATTTCACAAACACTCCATACTATCTCTCTGAGACAGAATACAAACCACAAAATAAGGTAAGGTCTGGATTGCAATGAAGGTCTTTGATTAGCACCAATGTTCAAATAATACAGGCAGTAAAACCATTTTCATGCCAATGTCTGAAAGTTGATCTACTGGAACTTTGAACTCCAATATTTGCATGAACAGTGGTTTTTTTTCTCAGTTGTGTCTTTTCATACATGCACTGCTGCCTCTACACTTGCGACACTGCCGTACTCACTGGTCGCTGATTGTCGATCTGATTTCAGCACGGCCATCTCGAGACTTGAGACACTGCCATGCTCTTTTCCATCAGCTGGTTTACTATCAACAAAATCACCACCACCATTTGCATAATCTGAGCCCTGCTTGTGAAGACTCCCATCACTGCCATTGACCGCGGTTTCTGAGTTGGCCAGAGTGGTCGCGGCCAGTGCCGTTATCTCTTCTGAAACGCTGAGGTTTGAAGCAGAGCTGTACGTCTTCAAGGCTACTGCCTCTGCTTGTTCAAAGCTATCATCTACCCTCTCACCCAAAATGCAAGGAAAGAAGCTAGCACTAGAATCAGCATCACACTGCATTACCTTTTTACTGTTGACATCACCACAGACCTCCCTCTGTGAAAGAAACAATGTAACAGTGTTAAGTTTGCATTTACACGGACCAAGGCAGCACATTATATACATATCATTTCCACAACACCATTCACATCTGAAAATGAACGAATACTTGTGTAACCCTCTTAATCAATGGCAGTCATTATAGCAAAATGTTACTCATATCACTACCCATGTGGCCAAAATTCGCAAACTTAAAATTCGGTTTGAAGGAGACTTTTGAAGAAATTTCATTCCAGTTGGCAGAAGCTAAGTTTTGAAATCATCCTCTGTGGCTCCGTTTCCACAATACCAAAGTAAACTTTGGCAACAGCCCAGGGTCTTATACCTGGATTTTGCACACATTTTTGTAGGATTGTCACCTAGTCGCTTTGCCATAATGACAAATGCCGTGAGACCTTTTACTGATGCTGTTTGCAAATTGTGTGAGTCAAATGAACTATTACATGTGAAAATTTGTGTCATGATATATAAGTACAACACTTGTACGTATCTTTATCAGCTATACAAAATTATAGTGTCATGCTGAAGTTAGTCCTTTTCTGTCAATTGTTAGGTAAATAGCTATAAAAGTTGAGGCAATGTTCATTCCTTAACATTTAAAGCTGTACATCAACAAATAAAACGGACATGACAAATACAGATAGGCAAACTAGCAATTGTTAAGGAATCCATTAATGTTAGTACAATTATAAGGTATTTTAACTGCTTATTGCAATAGCTAATTTAGGCAAAACTAGCATATACATCTGAAAATCTGATGCACACACCATGCAGGTACAGATACTCAATTTAATTTTCTCTTCACAAAAAGCCAATAAATGACATTTTCAGGAACCTGATGTTTTACTTTTATAGATTTTAAACACATTAAGAGCAGTACAACACAACAGCAGGGCTAGAAAAACATTGAATACACACAAGATGCACAGATCACATCAGCTTGCCAATTTCTTAGCGGCCATATTGGAAATCACTAGAGGTCAAAGGGCAAAGATTCCAAATTGCCCCGTAATCTGACAATTTGTGATTATGCCACAATTCCATTGCAGTAATATTACAAATGTTCTAATACCTATGCCAACAACACAAACTTCTATACTTATGAAAAATACACATATTTTGTGATATAATAAAGATTTTGCACTTGAGAAGCATATGTATATAAAGTCAAGAGATAGTATAAATTTTGCTGTAAGATTCCTAAAGGCACTGATGTTAAAATACCAAAATGGCAGCATATGAAGATAATGCATGTCAATAACATAAAATGAACAATGTATATGAGTGTGTTTATAAACAATATGGAACACTTGACATTACCCATCATGCTCTCTTCTTGCATATTTGTCATCAGGAAAATTATGCAAAAAACTTTTAAAGACACACTTTTTCACAGAAACGTGTAGGAATTTTGTCTTATGCTTTTCAAATATATGATTACAATCAGCCTTTTTCATTTGACATTATTTTGTAGAATGAAAAGTTTTTACAAATTACTTTACTCACAACTCAAAACAATTCTACAGCGATTTAAGGCTTGACTAAATGAAAATCTTTGTATACTGTCCAGCGGCTCTAGATTTCTATATTGATGATGATCAGAGGAAAATATGAAAATAATAATAATAATAAACAATTGTGGGCAATGTCAAGTGATGTATCACCAGAATGTGTTGGAAAGAAATGTCGCTTATGGTGCAAAGTCAATGATATTTGCTTACTTTCGCTGTTTGTAAAACCTTAAATGCTTCATATTCATAACGGTATCTCAGTATAATTGGACAGTGGTAATAATTTTAAGGGCGTTCTAGGACATGTGACTGTACTGTGATTGAACTCTGAAGCTGTGGTGAATGCGTGAATCTACAGAATCTTAAATTGCTCTACCAAGCATCATCACAAATCACAAGATACCATGTCAGTAGACTAAGGCGAGTACATTTTTCTACACACTTTTTTCTTAGTACATTTGCCTACTTGCCATTAAAGTTTTATCTTCCAGGCTAAAATCTTGAGAATGACCACGAGTAAGCATACTGTAAAACAAATCTTTTTAGCTAACATCCTTTTTCAGCTTATTTATTTTGTGTAAATTTGCTAATTTAAGATGCCACTAATTTAAACTTTTCCCCATATTTACTATGGTCAGGATGTCTCTTTTAGTTAAATTAAAAATCCACTGATTGAAATGAAAGTCCAAAATCCTTAAAAAAGCATGCAGCTAATTCAAAGTGTTTTACAGTACCATGACGATTTTGCCTGAACTGATATGTCACAATGCAACGTGGTATTTAAAAATTGCACTGATGGTCTTTACTTTGAAACTGCAGAGTTACACAAGCAGTTATGTTTGTCATCATATCAATCCAATAAAATAATTGGCATAATCAGTGCATATTACAGATACATAGCAGAATATTCTCAGAAAAAGCAGTGTCTAACTTTTCATATTCTTTTCAAAGTACAAATGAAAAGCAAAAACTCATGGCACTTTCGCTTGGAATTCCTGTCTTTGTGATGATGCTTGGAAAATCAATTTAAATTGAGATATCATGTATGTGTGATATAAAACAAATGAAACATTTTGAATTACCTGATCCTGGGTGAGGTGGAAAACAAAATGGCTGCCGGCATGGTACTATCAAAGTGATCTCCATAGCAACATGAGAAACTCTGACACGAAATGATGTCTCAACACAACTCATCAGACATAACAGTAAAGCACAATGCAAAACAGTGACTGTACAACTGAAGAACACTGGGCCCAATCTGCTTCATGAAAATAATCACATCTTTGAGGAGGCTTTCTGTGTGAAGTAACTGGGCCCCCTAGAAGTATGTTGATTTGTACAATTGTTCAATATGGGCACAATATTCCTCTTCCTCAGTGATAATTACTGAATTCAGTGTCATCTTCCACTGGGGAATAGCAGCATGAATTATTTCAAAAACATGTGACTAGCAATATTGACTAAGAACTCGGCTCCTTATATGGTAACAATGTTCATTGAAACAGATACACTGTAGAAAAATGTTGGTGATTAGATTCAGTATCAAACACTTTGTGAAACAAATTAGCAATCCGTGGTTAATAACACTTCTAAAATGATGTAATGTTTTAGAGTTGGTAACAGTATCTGATTGTTAAACACATATACAGATTTACAAAATCATGACACACTTTCATGGAGGAGTTGTCAGGTAATTTCTAAAAATGGACAAACTGCAATCAGTACTGTAACTATACACCTGTCTAATTCTGCATTTGCTTAAGGTAGCTATATACCTTTTAGACACTTTCAGATTTTTCTCAATTGAACACGTCCCAAACCCCAATAAAGTATACAGTTTCTGAAAGCCCTGATATAGAGCTATCCGACCAAGCAAAGTACACGGTCATTATTTGCATAAGAGTCACATGACAAGCGTTTTGCTGAACCTTCCAATAACCGGTTTTTCCCGCCTTATGCGAACACGCTGCAAGATTTCCGGTTGGAATTTCTTCATTGACAAGCCTTGACTATATCCTTCAAAACCGTGTCTGGGATTTTCTTTATATGCCTTTGTTTTTTTTTAATGCGCTCTTAAAGGTGTTAGATGAAGGTGCTTTTCAAGGAATTTTAATTATCGGGCCATAGAATTTGAATTTGTCACGTGACTCTTATGCAAATAATGACCGTGTACTGTGCTTGGTCGGATAGCTCTATATCAGGGCTTTCAGAAAATGTATACTTTATTGGGGTTTTGGACGTGTTAAATTGAGAAAAAAATAAAAATCTATAAGTGTAAAAAGGTATATAGCTACCTTAATATCACTTGAATTGTTTTTTTTATCACAAATATATAACATTGAAGAATTAAAACTGCTTAAGGTGGCTAAACTGATGATAGCAGCAACCACTGGTATTACCATAGCAACCAGCACTGATGATTACTCTATTTATCTATCTTCTAATAAAACATTAAGATGTTCACTGCCAGGGTACACACCAATACTAAATCTTTTCAAAACTTCAAGCAAAAATATTTAATCACCAATAGTTCATGCTTTTAGATAATTCCTGATCAACCTTTATACCTCGTAAACATTTTTGTGGTCTTTTATGTTGCAGATCTTTGCTTTTCACCTGAACGCATTGAAAGCACTATATTTACAGACACCTGACAGCAAAAGTAATTGAGACTTTCACAGCAAATACAAACATCTTCATTGATAAAATGTTTCAGAGGTATATGTAGGTAGCAACATTTTCACTGCATGAAAACAAAGATTTGCAAACATTTTTTGAATAAAATGGTTTACAGCACAACCATTTTAACAATGCAATCATTTTCCGGGCATTTTTATTTTCTGTGAAGTAGGTTTATGAAATATTAAAATGTGAGGAGAAAATTTCACATTGAACTATATACTGCAAATTACAAGTATCAATTTGTCAGAGTCTGAAGCAGAATGTACAGCCGTGAAAGTGTCTTCCCTTCTGACCAAGAAAATCATTCAATGATCACTAACATTAATAGTATCATGGAAGTTTATACAAGTTATCGTAATAAATATTTCCTGATAAGGAGAAAGGTATTTTCTGAATTTTTCACAGCTTAGCACTTGCATTTGGATCATAATGAACTGTGATATTTGACAAAAGGTGACAAACTTCTAAAATATTTTTAAATAGACCTACTATCTGTTGTTTTGATCTCTTTTTGTGAAAAATTCAGAAAAATTACCAGCAGAAGTAAATCAAACTAAATCAGACTGATCGGTCAAAGAACCAAAATAGACAAATTATTTTAGCGCAAATAAATAAATAGCCCTACCAATCTTAAACCATGCTGAACAATACCTCACTACAGTGAACCAAACTACACCAGACTACATCAAACAATTTATTATAGTCAGTTAACCTAAAACCAAAGCATGCCAAACAAAAAATGAGAGACCTTACCTGGGCAGCTGAACTCTTCTCAGGGAAGATGAAATACAGGATGCATTTGTAGATGAAATCTGGTAGAACTGCGATGGCACCAATGATGATCATACCCAACCAAAATGAAGGACTCTCCATCATTTTGAAGAACACCCAGTAGAAGTTGAATACTTCCATGAAGTCATACCTGCAAATCAGATTCAGATTCATTTCCAGTTTCACGTCTGCGAGAAAGCAACCAATCTAAAGACAGGTATTTGAATGTCTGAAAATCTGAAATACATTACATTACAAAATATTCACAAGTGTCCCATAAGCATATTGGTTCTTTCATTAACATGGAACAGAAAATAATCTTGTCTCTTTGCATTACAAATCCACCTCATGATCATCTTGTACATGTATCACAATGTTATGTCATCTTCACAAAACAACAGCGTTAATGAGATTCAGTGACATTTAAATAATATTTGGTTGGTATAGACAGAGTCCACCTACACCATCACTTCTACACAGTGAATAAGTTAGTTGATTATTACTTCTTCCATAATTTACAGGTGTAGACTAACCAGTCAAATTAGTCAACTATTAATATTAAGTTTCAATAATTGATGACATAAATTGCTTTTCACAAATGTGCTTTCAGATCAGATGAAGCAAGCTAACTTGTTGCAGCAAAGGTAACAGTAACGTGACATTGTGAGAAAAAGCCACTGAACATAGTTTGCGAAAGTTAAATCATGTCACTGAGTGGCTCATTCATAGTGTCAAATATTCCATAATCTTCTAAGTAATGAGAGTCTTGTCACTATCGCCTCACGGTATTTACAATTTACAACCTGCATAATTTGCATTGTGTCAACGATGTATTCCAAAAACATAACCACACTGTTCATAAACTTTTGTTTGCCCCTTGATATGCCTGTATCGGCCCCTGTTGCAGGATAACAACCTACCAGTGGCCAATAAGGACAAGCTGAACACCTTACTGGCCACTGAGAGCAGACTGAATGCCTGGTACAGAAAAATTGAGGTCAGCTCATTTCCTACTGATGACCAGTGAGGGCAGGCTGACAACTTGATGATGACCAATCAAAATTCAGTATGAGGACCTTTGAAAGAAATCCTGGGTTTGACTTAAGGTACTACGTTCATGCAAAAATAAACATATCTAAAATGAATATATCTCACAGAATTTCTTTGAAATTGTCTTAATTTTTGTACTTAAACTATGTGAGTGCAAATCTAAAAAAGAAAGTATACAATGCTACCAAATGACAACTACTACTTTTCCTTAAACACCATTACAGATAAGATTTGCTCATATCTTAAAGTTACTTGCTCTTAACAATTATATGTTAACACTAATCGATGCAACATTTCTTTACAAATTTGATATTACAATACTCAAGAAATATTTTTACTTTTCTTAACTATTTTAAGCAACAGCCTTCTTGCAGCTTATTGTCACCACAATATAAAATTTTACAATATTCATAAACACAACTGAAGTTATGTTTAAGCAATAATGTATACCCTCCCAGCCCATAATGGACGAAAGCAAGCTTTACACAACATAATGTGCAAGGGGAAACCGAGTAAATTATGGAGTGGAAAATTTGTTTGAGTCCATTATGGGCTTGGAAGGGGTACATTATTATGAATAGTTTTGGCGATGCCAGTGTTTTTGAAGACGTAGAAAACATCTTGGGCAACTATGCTGGATAATCGGATACATTATCAGTAATAATCTGAGGGTGTGACGTCACAAAATTCAGTGGTATTGACAAAGCTATAATATAATTTTAAATGATGATCTTCCCATCATGCAGCCTTCAAAGTAATACAAAACCCTTATGCATTATTTTGCTAACAAGTTACCAGGTTATGGATTACAGTGGTTTGATTATACAGCAGTTACGTTCGCTAAGTGAAAGCTTTATGCCAGCTTTGCTACGCATAAAACAAGCTTAAACAGCCAGTTTGTTAATGGCCATTTTTGAAATTTCAGCATAATAAAAAACTCATTACAGGGTTATATTGATGACAAATTGGTCACTTTGTGGCAAATGCTTTTGTTTAAGCATTTCAATGGCAATATAAAAATGGTTTTAAAAGAACAGAGTATAGGCAAACACACTATATACCAGTATACCCTTTATCAGTATAGGATATGATGTAGTTAAAAATCACTGGCTAATAATAGCTACACAATGGAGTTTTTGCTTAGATTTTGGAGGTCTGGGCAAATTGCTACAGAACTTCTGTTACATGTTTTGCTCTGGACATGCACCTCTATTTTTGTACAAAACAATGAATTTGGTTACATTATGTGAAAAGGCTGTACATGGGGTATGTTAATTTCACTATTTCATTCTCATTTCAGGAAGTTTACCTTATCAAAACAATGGCACTAAAGCAAAACCTACACACAAAAGGTTAAAGCTCAACAATGTAGCCAGCGGGGATTTCAACAGTAAAATAATGCTTTCTACCATGGCAATAGCTCACTGTTACTCAGTGACAACTTAATCTACTGGAAATACTAACAGAACTATACATTGCCAAAAGTATGTACATTCTTTGTTAAAAGGCTATTTCTACTCTCTACCTCTGTAGGAATTGCTTTATCAAAATACTCATGGATATCCCAAGTTTTTAGCACTAAAGATAAACTACAATACTGGACATGCTGCCTCAGGACATGCAGTAAAGTAAAACCATGATAGGAAAACCTTACTTGACACTGGAGTCACTGTCCTCTAGTGATGTTTCTAGCCTGTCAAAATTATTACATATACAGACAGTGAAATGCTATGTTCTCCATTCACAAAAATAGCATCAATGACACTGTGCTCCCATTTTGAACTGAGTAAATGTGCACACGTGGGTTTTATTTGTTTGCAATTCCATTCTGGCTAGCCAATTTCAATAGTAGAAATGATTTTTGCCACAAAATGATGTCACAATACAGCTATTGGTAATTTTATCATAATATGAACAAATCTAAATGAGAACCACCCTGGGAGTGAGAGACATGTTGCACAATTTGGTTCGGCATGTGTCACTTACTCAAAATTATCTTCTAGCAAGCATAATATAAGTTCCTGTTGCAGCCAACTCTGACAAATATTATTGACAAAGGTCAGCTGCATGGAAACTTATTACAGTTTACTCTTAACAAATTACGCGAGTTAGTGGTGAGCATCTTAACTTAGTTGAACATATTACAAATATGAGAGTGCACGATTTATTTCTACACAGAACTGAATTTTTCTGACAAAATTATGTAAACTAAACACAAGAAAATATTAGATGACTGTTGAAAGGCTAAAAACATTTCAGTATGTCACACTTTTCAGACTACTTACCAGAAGACACCACTGTACAACATCAATAGGGCAAAGTATCCTACGATAGTCAACGCCATGGAAAATATCCATACACCATCCCAGTGTCTTGTCTCATAACATAGCTACAAAAATATTCCAGATAAATATGTACTAAAAGGGTCACAATAAGAACCTAATGACAGTGCCTACATTCTGGCCTTCGACTGACAAAATGAGAATTTCTTTTGAAATAAAAAAACATTGGTACAAAACAAAACAGATGACATCAAACAGATTCTGGCCAGTTCATACTTTCAGATTGTGATCTACTATTCAAACCTATGTGCTAAGTTTTAAACTTCACAACAGTTCACTTCAATTTTAAATTCTGCAATATTGCCTGATGAATACAGACACAGAGTAAGAGGCATTATTACTTTTATTCCAGACAAGAATATGAGACCCAAATATTAAAGATTCTCCATTAACTCTTTGAATGTCAAAGTCAATTTTTTTCTCCTTGATAATTATAGCCCAGCAAAATTTTCGGATCCAGACATTTTTTTTTCAGATTTTTACCAAATTTTGATCAAAAACTGTAGCCTATGAAAAGTGATGACAGTATGATCCAAAATCATCAAAAAATCACAGAAAAATTTATAAAAATTGGTGAAATGTTGCGCTAAAATTTTGGTGAGAAAAATTACAGCACTAAAAAGGTTGATGGGATCTTTAAGACATACATAGACATGAAGATTTACAAATATTACAGATATTGAGCTTTCCACTTTGACCATAAACTTGTGACCATATATATAAACTGATAAAACAGGTTGACTTTCACTTCAAGTATTCCTTTTGAATAACTGATCAAAGAACTTTTTTATCAACATCTCTTTTCTTATATTATTTGAAAGATAAGAGACTATCTCTCTTGTAAAACATATGAAAACTTTACCTTAAAGTTGACAACAATCACACATATTGTCATACAGATGGACCCAAATGTGAATAAGCCAAATTGCTGTGGGAAAAAGAAAACAAAAATTTAACTTCAAAGTATCACTTAAGTAGTTATTTAACCTTTTGAAAGAGTGATTTCAGAGTTCACTGACATCAAGATGTCAGAAGGTATTCACACTATGATTCGCAATCGTAGTTTTGTTGCTAAATATAGCACTGCACATGTGATGTTGACTGCTGACATCAGATATAAGGATGTTTCAGTTTTTGAACTCTGTGTATTAGTTTCAGTCATAAAGTAAGTGGTAACACGGTGTCAATTTCACCATGCCAGATATTTATTTTTCCATATTAATGCTGAACTCTGACCTCATGTCTGGGGATTAAGTTCAGTTACTGACCTGGTTGTTCGGCAGAAGAGAGACATCGTCAGCCATCAACAACATCGTCCCAAAGTAGAAACACAGGGAGTGATATATACCTGGAATAATACACAACTTAAATTATGATATAGAACTATGACTTGAATGTTAACTCACAGAACAACTTTCAAATCAGAGGACCTTACGTTAACTAAGGTCCTCTAACTAAAAATTTAGCACACTTTATTGTATGATGGGGATATAAATGAAACACTCTTATGGAACATAGCATCCTATACTTCTGCAGCATACAGTAAGTTTGTTATGTGCATTTCATTATTGCAGGTGTGGGAAAACCCAGTCAGTATTTGCGGTCCAAAACTCGTACCGACATGATGCTATTGATTCTGCCGTGTAATTTGCTGCATATCCTGTTTGTCAGTGCCTTTGTATTCACTGGTCTGTCATCCCTCAGAATGACCGACAAACAGGTCCAAACAAAACACTTTGCTGGTTCCAGGCCTTGGACCGCTGGATTTGCCCATCCCTTTATTGCATACATTACATGTCACAGAAATATATTTTTTTAGTTCTGAAGGCAAAAGTAGAAAAAGCAGCATGATTTTTCTTTATGTGATATGTTGTGTAGCTAAATTTGGATATTCCACTGCCAGGGGTTATACATGACAACTGCACGACTTGAGTTAAGTGATGCATGACAACGTAGACACTCAACATGAAGTGGTAGTTTCACATCTGCCGTATAGACATCAGGGACATGTTCTAAATGGATGTGACAGTGTGTGTGTGTATTCATGATACTTTCATGCTGTGTTGTTACAAGTTTGTCCGCACAAGTGTATTACACGTGAGTGAGGGACCAAAACCATGTGGTGGTTTATGTTTTCACAATCAGTGACCACACCCTGTGATCATGAGAAATCATGTCTGTGATAGAGAACAGTGAAGCTACGTCTGTGATTCATCACAGCTGTGATATGGTTGTCCTGGTGTCTGTGACTATGCACTAAACTGTATGTAACATGGTCGTGTGTACGTCAGATCCCCACAACTGTACGACTACTTGAGAGGTGATGCTTTGAAGTACTACCGTATGACAACTACGAAAGGGATGTTTTATGAATGAAATTGTCTTATATTTCTGTTGTGATATTCAAATGTTCTACAAACTTTATGTTTGGTGTGAAATGGCTGACAAATGGAGTGACAACATCCATGCTGTCAAAACTGTGTTGTGTCACTGTCGCGTGACAAGCCACTTGTTCAGTCTTACCTAGGGTAATCCAATACATATACTCCCACACTGTTAGGGCTTTGTTTCGTGCTATTTGCCGATAGAGGAACGGGTTATTTAACAGTGTGTTTGCAGTGTAGTTTTGTTCAAAGATACCGTATATCAAGATAGGTAGGGCAGTAAAAGTCATGTTGTAGAAGGTTAGTAAAAACTCCTCATAGACTGTCTGTAACATGAAACATTACGGTAATGATGTTAGTACACAGCAAAGCAACCA
>LD367338.1:0-23982 GCA_001465055.1 Ptychodera flava | reverse complement strand
GTAATCCTTGTACCAAGTTTGAATGAAATCGCTCCAGGCATCTCTGAGATATCTGCGTGAACGGACGGACGGACGCACGCACGCACGCACGCACGCACGGACGCACGCACACACGCAAGGACATGACCAAACCTATAAGTCCCCCCGGACGGTGTCCGTTGGGACTAATTAAAACAAAGAACACAGTGGAATATCACAACAATGTAATATTATGTAATACAATTATAGTATTCAACCACTTGTCCAAACCATTGAAATTTCCAGTTTCACTCTGGAATGAAGCCAGCAAGTTTAACATACGACTAGCTGTTCAAAATACCGGTATTAATGCTGCACTATTTGCTGTACTAACAGTGGCTACATGTATATTTGTCCATGACGTTAAAAAAAATAGGACACTGTGAAATGAAGATGCCATTTTAAGTTTAGGATCTGCTGATATGTTGTATAAGGCCTGACTTCAATTAATTAATGGGATTACATACTTGACAAGACGCGATCTCCTCTGATTTTAATTCAATTACTGAAATTGGAAAGCAAGTACTAGAGTCATAATCAGAAAGAATTTAACCAGGACTTACTTCATCTTCAAATCATTCAGCGTATCCAAACACTGTTCACTGCTTTCTTGTTTAACCAGGTACATTTCACTCATTCCGTGCTGGATGTGTCCACATGATTTGCTGATGTTTACGGCCGTCTCTTGCTTGTCGCCTGTCAATATCCATACCTGTAACACACCATTGACACAAATGATTACAATTCAGAGCTAAATTTCATCCAGGAAAGTATTTTTTAAAGGGTAGTAGAAGCCAATACAAAATGCTTTGAGTTCCTTGCTCTTCTTAAAGAGCTTTCCCAAGGTCTAAAGTATAAATGCTACCATATAACTAACATCATAATATCCCCACCGTGTACATACGTTTTCCACCCTTAGTACAAGCACTGTACAAACTCAAAATTTTAATTCATTTAGTATACCTGGAGGTTATTACTCAATATCACTTGCTCCTATGTCATATCAGCGTGAGTGTCATTTGTGCTGCATCAGACACGAGACAAAGTCAAGTGTCTGATGCAGCACAAATGATACGAATGCTGATACAACACAAGGAACTGGTGATATTAGGTAATATCTTGATTTATCATATACCGGTACCCTTGTCAAGAACTTCACCAATGACAGGAAAGACCTTAAATTTTATGGCTTACTTTTATCCTGCCTTGCATATTTGAAATTCTTGTCAGTGTAAAAAGCAATTCTTATGTAATGTTGTTTAATGAAAGGGCAGAAACGTGCAGTATTGTCTAGAAATTTTGAGAAACATCAGTCGGCTCATGAATTACTTTCACAAAATTGTCCAGTCACATCTATGTATAACATAGTGGTACAAAAGACCAATGAGCTATTCACATGAGTATGACTTATTTGCTTCATTTAAATAACTTCCCTTCTGCATAATACAAATCAAGCTGACTTTACATCCCCCTTTGTCTCTATTTGCCTTTCTTGCACGTATCAATACACAAAATATTCAACATTTTCTAATCTTTGTTGAAATTCTTACCTTGATCCCAGCTTGCCTCATTTTCTCAATGGTTTCTGAAACACCCTCTTGAAGTCTATCTTCGACACCAGTTGCTCCAAGTAAATGGAGATCCTTTTCAACATATTCAAACGCATCTGCCAGCTGACAGAAATAAACCAATAACAATATGCATTGAAATCTTCAATCTTACTATGGTGCTGAGTGATATATAAGGGCACACATTTGTATGCTCACGGTACACAGCGTAGATACCAGTAAACCGAACACTCTTACAAACACTGTATTTCCTCTGCCACTCTCAAATTCGTAAAATTACTAAATTTTTAGATGATTTACTCATTTTTTTTCATTGTTGATTCGTAAATATACGAATGCAAGGAAGCAGCTAGTTGATTGAGAGCTCAAGGCCCCCAAACCTCAAAATAGTTCTGTCTAAGCACATGTTGTACTTAATTTGAATTTGATTGAATGATATTCCGTATTGGAACGGTTAAGTTTACTTATGAATTTCAAAATTTACGAAAAGTTTCAATACCCAATTCGTAAATTTACTAAAAAATTTCAGAAGCCAGAGGAAACACAGAAACACTGTCAATGATTGAAAGTGGTGCAAAAGTGATTTCTGTTTCATACTTTCTGATATCATATATGTTGTATGCCACTGTTGTGAACATTCATATTAACTGACACTATGCAGAGATGTATAGACATCAGTTCCAAAGTGCTATTCTCCAGTGAAATCTTCGCAAGTATAGCAGTTTGTGCAGGGCACTGCACCAGTAAGCAAGCATGCACGAGGTACAACATCTGTGAAGTCGTACAGACAGAATTTTTTATTTTATCTGTTTTACTATTTTTTAAAATACTACATCATTCATATACTTTACAGACGCACTGTAATTTTTTTTCTGACTTTCACAATTTTTAAAAATGCTACACTGTTCACGTATGCTAAAGACACTGTAATTTTTTATCTGTTTCACTATTTTTCAAAATTCTGTACCATTCATATATTGTGCACTATCCAATGTACCAGAATATTCTGATGATTGATGATCAGTTATCATCTCTGGCTCACTTAAACAACACTCATCAATGCACTTTGATGAATGAACGCTAATGTCACTCTTCAAGCATTAGATGACAGTTTAAGTTCAAGCACCACTTCAAGAAATGAACGAATCAGAGTATAATGCAATATTAGGGTTTGTAACGCTTAAATCTCACAGCATGATTTGAATTTAATCACTGTGATGTGCACCATTAAGTTATTACAGCAATAACACACTGATTTCATGTGATCTGTGTGCACTTGTACACTGGTTACAGGTACACAATTCCCACAGGGAACAATCCAATAACTCGCATCCTGATAGTCAATTTGCACTATTCATGCTCTCATGTCATCATCCACATCACTGACACATTAAATAAATCTTAAGCGCTCTGGTTCAGATTTGATTACATGAGGCTGTAACAAGGACCCTTGGAGTCATCAGCAGTCCTTTCTGCTACCCCCTGTGATTTGGCACAGAGGAATAGGTGATTGCTTCTTTTTTCAGAGTATTGAAAATTTGAGACAGGATTTATGTCAAAGTATCAACTCTACCTTTTCTTCTCTGTTATTCAATGCTGTCCTTGCGTCATGGAGTCTGGCATCAAATTCGTCATACTCTTCTTCTGTGAGATATCTTTGACTAATGCATAGGGTTCTGAGTCCATCCTGCAAATTGTACCAGACAATATACAAACGGTGAATTGTAGAAACCATGCAGATAGGGACTGATTGAGGCATCATCATATCTTCTCTGGCTGCTTACAAGATTCCATAATTTTTTTCATTTCTTGAAAATTCACATGTGTCCCTGTGCCCTGTTACCATGGCAACAATGTTACCATGGCAATGATAAAATGAACCTGAATGTGGCACTTTTTTGTGATTCTGTAATCACTACAGCACAGCAAGTGAAATGAGCCTCACTTGGTAAGGATGTAGTTACTTACCATAGCATAGTAAGTGAGATGCTCGATGGCGTCATTCTTATTGCCAGTTTTACAGTTGTCTAATATCGCAGTCTCTGCACCTTTGCAGATCATCAGATTACGCCCTGTACACATAAAAGAGATGTTATTTAGAGATTTCATGCACATATCACCTTTTGCTGTTACCATTGAAGTCATTTACTAAGAATTCATTGATGACATTATAAATCACCGGTATTTTCAACCTGTTTTGCTCTTTTCACTCACATTTTGTTCAAAAATAGAACATCATAGATGCTTACTGCTATGATTGTGTGATTCTCTATAAATGATCACAATTCAAGCATAAATTTTTAGAATTCTGGCATTATCATCAGTAAGTCTCACAGTATGTTACAAAGAGATGAGAGATGGTACAGTAAGACCAAAATTGTGAGATCAAGTGAAGCATTGGACACCACCCTAACTTAATGAGATTTCTACTGACTGTAACTTTTGTCTAAAGTCGATATGATGACATTGTGGCCAAATATGACACCTTGGTCACTCAAATGATTAACGACAGCATTCCCGGCTTTGACTTATTACAGTGATTCATATCCTGTATCTTTTCATACAATATTTAGACAATTTTGGGACCAATCCTGACGGGTGTAGCATGCTAGCAGGGTACGCTTAAGCGCGTACCCATTCCGGACACCTGGTACCACCACTAACTATCAGAGGTTCAGGATGGTCCTACTTAAATTTGTAAATCACAATTGCCCCATGGACCTGGTAATATATTACCTTGAATGGAAATGATTATTGGACCAGTTTAATGTCATATTTCTTGTGTGATTGCACTGTTAGTGTTAAAGGTTTGTTACTAACTATTGCTGCAAGTGTGCGACGTCGGACACTGCTGCTTGAAATGCAGATGAATTTTGTCAGCGTTGCATGTGTGGCTGTTGTTGCAGCTTGTAGTCAGTGCCATTACAAAGCAATATTCTTTTCCAGTGTTCAATGTAACATTAGCAGTTGCCTATGAAGATGCATTTTCATCGTTCTTGCATGTGTTATTACCAAAAATGTAATCTAAATTTGCAGACAAACAGTTATGTTTGCATATTAATGAGAAAACAATGACGTCATTTGCAAACAGCCCTATTTTAAAAACAGTTTCCTGTTCCATTCATGAAATCCCGTTGAAAGGTCTACTGGTAGTATGCAATTGGTCAACACAGCCTGTTGTATCTAATGTCTAATGTCAATGTTGATCACTGAATTTTACGTTGGACAAGACTTTGTGTGGCAACAATATCACTGTATACTGTAAACATGTGTTGTGTTGACAAGACTAGCACAGGGCTTTATATCCAAGCATACTTCAGGGAGAGGAATAAAAATATGAAATTATTTTGCAGAACAAAAGTATTGAAAAACATTTTAAGATGATACAGCTGTTGTCCTGTTTATACAGGGTAAAAATATTATCCTAAACATAATTAATAAGGTCATATGTATTCCACAGGTCAAGTTATGGCATAATGCCATAGTTTATCTGAGATTGAACTTGAATTCATTCATTCACAGACGTCGTATAGAAATGTGGCAATCATTCAAGAACACAGACAAACTTACTTTGCAACAAAAAAATCTGTGAAATATATGCCTTCCACATCTAAATTGATCACATCACCCTTTATTGTGAGACTATAGAGTATCGATCGGGAAAGACCAGCCTGTGCAAAGTTGTGTGCAGAAAAAAGTTCTGGATTTTTTATCTGTCTTGGTCTACATCACACAGGTCACAATCTGGGCCAGTTCATGTAATAAATGTTATGAAAGGCCCAATACATGTTATGAAAGAACTGCATGCCTGTAGTCACTTACCATCCGGGGTTTTCACTATCACACTCATTCTTTTCCTGTCTGAGTCAAATTCAAGTACGTGCAGCAATTGATAGCGTTCCTTTTTACCATCAACAAGCAGATCCATGTATTCCTGAGTACCCCCAGTAAAGATAACTCCATTTCTGGAAGGTCAGGGAAAAATATCACGTGACTTACATAGCCAATAGCTGTAACTATTTGATGGTTATTTCACTAATTTTTTCAATATCAACTTCAGTTTCTTGTTCTAGTCCCCATTATACTATGTAGGCCAAGCATATTAAGATACACGGGATTCAACTTGTCAACTCAGCCTGTACATTGTGTAGACCACACTGTGACAATTGACAAGCCAATTCTGCTCCAAAAATACAATTCAAATGTAAACAATAACTGCAATTTTACACCAGAACATGTTCTGTTGGCAAGCTGAACAAAAGGCCGAGAGTAGAACAAGAACTTGCAATTGACATGCAAAACAAAACTAGAGAAAAAAATCAAAAGTTACTATACAGCTACTGGCCCTAAAAGTGATAATTGGAGATCTAGTCTGCTGTTATTGATATTAAACATAAGCTTTTCTTTGACAAATCTGAGATGGTGTAATTCAAAATATTTGGATTGTAGAACTTATCAAACTATGATTGCATTGAATTTAGGTTCAGAAGATAATGACGGGAAATTTTCTCCGGCTCTGTCCCTTGGAAGCAGCACCCAATCCTGTTCCACCCATTTCCAAGTAGACAGGCCCAACTGTGCCATGCTCAAACAACAGGCTGATACCAAAAGTCTGCAGCTAAAGGTTAAAACTATAACTACCTGCTGGCAGCTTCAACCAGTGCTTTCTCATCAGGTGAGGAGGCCTGGTATTCTAAGACAGGTGGGCTGGAATTATCAACTGGTCCATCGACTTCTGTCACTGCTCCATTTTTCTTGGGTTGATGGACATGAACAACGTGACACAAGGCTAGGGCTGTCAGAAATTCTTGCATCTTGTCCTTAAGAAAGAAATAACAAAACAAACGCCATTTGAAAATGCTTTACTTTTTTCACTTACAATTGTACCCATATTGACCAGAAGTATCAATTTATAAAAACATGTACATGTAGTTCTCGAGTTTCTTATTTTTTACCATTTTCAAATTTTCTGAAGTCCTTGCATATTTTTGGGATTACCTTATTAATTGAACAAAGTTCCATTGACAACCTATGATGCATCTTCACACAACATTTTTAGGTGATACAATGTCCATACACACACATACATACATACATACATACATACATACATACATACATACATACATACATACATATATTCATACATACATACATATATTCATACATACATACATACATACATACATACATACATACATACATACATACATACATACATACATACATACATACATACATACATACATACATTTATTCATTCATTTATTCATACATACATATACATATACCGGTATACAAATACATACAGACAGACAGGCAGAGATATATGCAGGCATACGTGGCCTGATCCCAAAAGCTCCTCATGCTGTACTCAGACTTAGAGATTATAGCCAGTAAGTGACAGTATTTGCCAGCTGATAATTATAAGACCTCTTGAGTGACAATTAACATCTATTCCAGGAAAAGATTCCGGGGCCAAGCAAGACAAATGTCAACACATAAGGCACACACCCTAACCCTAGCCCAAACTAGCAAGTGGCATATGTCTAGGTGGTGATATCTACAAGTAACCATTCTAATACCAGGCTGTGACGCTAATTAACTGTGGCACTACCTGATCTTCTGGACTGATGAAGATTTCTCCATCATCCGTGGTGTCGATGGGTTGAAGTTTTCCCTCCACTTCACTGTACTTAGCACCATCAATGCTGCAATGTCTAAACTGCATGTCATTCTCAGTAAGGGTCCCCGTCTTGTCACTGAACAGATATTCGACTTGTCCAAGCATTTCAATCAAATCTGAGGTGTTTGCTTTGGCCGGTTCATCGGTACGCTGAAGGGAAATTATAAAGATGTTTTGGTAAGGCTACTGTCATACATTTAATTTCACTTTCTGTTTCGATTTCCGAGGAGGGGGCATTGATTTCTTCAGATCACTGATCTGCCAAGTAAATTGATTTTTTAATGAGAAAACGTATCAAGACTAGTTTCTTTCAAAAATGCTTCATGTCCGTTACTATAGCAATTCACATTTTACAGTGCACAGATACCCTGTAATGTTGAAATACTCAGTATTTAGCTTGTCAATATAAGAAAAGTCTGCACTTCTATGGTGGACTGCATTAACGTGTAAAAATCAAATAAATTATCACAAATAATAATACAATGTCCTATAAGTCAAATAATGGGTATTTTATCATTCTTGACAGAGTAAATCAGGAAACTCCACATACAGTCCATACACAGATTGGGAAACCACACTCCATATATGTTATAAAAATACTGACAATATTTTCCACAGTTTTAGTAATATTTCCTGGAAAATGGTGATAGGATATTGAGTGTGTCTAGAAGTAAATAATAACATGTCAGATTAGTACTGTATTTGGACAAGCTCATTATAACATCTTTCAATGCATCAAAACATCTGATTAGAAACTCACCTCATCATACATGTCAATATCCCATGGGAAAAACATTGTTGCGCAGAACTTTTGTAACTCTGATTGGAAGAAACAGAGATACGGCTGGTGAAATTTATGACACACAGATACAACAATATGATTATGGTATATGTAACCTTGTTGATGTTCATTTTACAGTGCACATGTATCAGGTAACGGTAAAATACTCAATATTTAGATGTGTTCTATCTCTGAAAATTTCTTTCATCTTGTATCACAATGTACATTATGTGGCTTGCATTATCGTTCCGTAACCTTTTGATAATTGTATGGTTAAGGTTATAATTATAAAGACAGATACGGTTATATTTAATCAAATATCACTCTCTACATGACAGGTTCTCTTTTGTCAGTGAACCCTGCATAAAAGCAGAACATCAAAACTGGCAACGTAAGCCGCAGGGTGGCACTTTGGGACAGACCTACGGAGACTGACAGACAGTAAGCATACCTAGGCTAGAAAAGATATGTTTCTTTCTCGTCTCTGATTATCAACTTACCTAGGGTGACATAGAGTGATATTGGAATGATGTAACTGAAAAGGACAAGGAAAGCCAGAATATTTTCGATGACATCACCAGCCTGGCAAAAGCAAAATAAATATGGAGTTATTTCACAGAGCAAGCAAAAATTATGGAATATTTCTGGACAAAAGTATGGATAGTACAACATGCTAATCAAACAAAGATGCTATCATACAATTCAAGTTCTGATTAGGATATATTGCTCAGAAAAGAGTGAATATAAAACCCATTGTAGAATGCAGAAGAAGCAGAAATCCATGTCAGCCATTTCAGGTAATACTAGTATGCGAAATTTGCAAATTGATATTGATAGACTTAGACTTTTGCTCAATTTTTCATGAGGAAACTTTATGCCATTCTCTTTTGAAATCATGAATAAAATCAGGGGTCACCATGTAAATTTTGGCACCAGAGAAACAAATAACCCAATATTTCTCAACACTTAAAATTCAAAATGGCCGCCATCCTTGTGTTAACTGTATGTGGGGAATAATTAAAGTTTTGATTTTCATCAAAATGTGTTTATTCCACTAGCTTCAAATTTTTGAAAATCTTAACATCTGTCAACAAGGTGTATTCTACCTTATCAAGTTTATGAATCACAGAAAAAAAAATGCCCACCGTAACTGAGCCGTTGTCTTTGCTCAAGTACCAGAGATGAGTTCGGAAGTCTCTGCTCTCAAACCAATAGTAAAGACCAGTACATAAACAGGATTGTACAATCAACCAACACAAACAAAATATCAAACAGTCATTCATAGATCTGAAAGAAATCAAAGAAGATATGGATATCATTACAAGGCACAAGTAGATTTCATATTTTTCAAAATTACCCTGAAGTCATAACATATGGCAGACTCTCTGTCAATCATTGATAGAAATCATACAGAAATGATTTTGCGTCAACAGAGATAATAATTGCTCAACAAATCCAAATATATAACTGACAAATTAACTACTGAATGCTTCTTGAAGTTCAACGAAGCAAAACCGGCACACTAAATAGGAACTTGCATCAGTGGGCTTGATATCTTTAGCTACATGTATGATACATCAAAGCAATTGAAATTGATATACTTTGCATTTTGTGTCCCAATCTATTTATTTAATGATATATCGCACACTTTTCTGAGAACATTAGATTTTATAAATCCTGATTAAAGTTTGTTTAAGAAAATCTAGTGTACATTTTCCTTGACACAATCTTGGACAAAGTATCATGATCCAATTAAGTATAAGAAACTGAGCAAGAATGATCACTCATCTTGCATACAATTTTGATGATGAAATCATAGATAGCCTTTTTGGATGCTACGGATACTTACGATTCTATAATAGAGATTTTTAGACCTTTCTGTTTTGAATTCAAAGCCATTTTGGTTTCTTGACCAGTATAAATTGCACAACCTAAAATAGACAGAAAGTTACGATGAGAAGAGAAATATTGCAATATAGATCTTGAGACACAAACAGGTGCTTTCTGATCAGTGTTTTAAATCCATTGACAGTGAAACCCTGAAATTTGACCAGACAAGGGCACAAACAAATTAACTGACATTGACAAGCATGGATAAACACAACATTTCAACATATCCTTGTTAATGTTTTGTTTGTTCAACCTTACGTCATTCCTTTTTTTTACATAAAACAGACCAATGCAGAAGCCAGTGTGCATTGCTTTATTCTGCTTAATGGGCTCTTTGGTTGAAGATTAATGTCATCAAAATATGAGTGACGATTTGCAGTGCATTAGGTTGAAATTCGGTCAACTCATTTTGGATGTTTTCACTTATTTACAAAGTGAGCAAGTGGTACAAGTGGTCGCTACAAACTCTTCAATATATTATGGTGTTAATACAAATTAATAACATATTTGCATGCACAACTAATACAAATGAGTTAAAAATTTGTATCAAACTGAAACACAATGTTATCAAACATTTGCTTATAAATTGATACAAATTGGTTACATATCAAATTGATACAAGTTGCATACATGTTGGCATCCCATATTCAACTGCTACTGCGACAGCGACTCTCCTTCTCAGTAATAACACATACCTAAGAGACCCTTTCAGATGAGATCAAGAAATGAAATTCCTTTGTTTAGATCAAAACCCCCTCCCCTTCCCCTAAACGAAAGTTCAAAAGTGTGAAATGTTGTCCACAGATCATTAATGAATTTAAAAATGCTTTTTTTATCTTTAATTATAATTTAATGAATGAAAAGTTTAGGATGCAATGTTACTGTCAGTAAATTGTGTTTGGCAGTAAACACAATAGCATGACACAAACAAGTTGGAAACAGTTACTGTAAAATTTGTTGGTACGAGTGTGTAGTTTTTGTTTATTTTTTTACACATAATTTGTGATCACAAAATAAAAGTGCAAAAGTGAAGTTCACTAACTGAATTGACGTCAACCCTTCACCCATAAACGATGCATTTTGCTTTTTTAACGTATGCGACACTCTAAACAGTCCCTAACCAATGTACGAAAAATCTTCAAAAAGATGCAGATGCAGAGAGACAATCAAAACAGTGACATATATATATGTAATATATATATGCATCAAAAAAGCACAACCTAGAAATAATACAATAAAGCAAGCACACAAACAAAATGTACATAAACACAGAACAGATGACAAAAACATGTACCACAGGTAGAACAGCAACACACCCATTGTACATGTAAAGTGACATACCAACACTGTTGTAGAGGTATGCAGGTACATATTACCAGGGTTTAGCAGTCAATCACAACGAGTTATACTATGCACACCCTAACTGACTATATTATGGAACAACAAAAACGTTATAATATCCTTTGCAATGTCACTCTTAAATCTACCTCTGCAATAACAATATCACATAAAAGTCACAAACTTAGGAGAATATTCAAGTCCTTCCAGATACTGACCATAGACATATGGCGTGTTCTTCAGACGAGACCCTCTCAATAGGACATTTTCTGGTCCTAAAGGCTTGGTTTTTGGTTCTGATCCCTCCACGTAAATGTTCATTCTTCCAATGAATTTGTAGAGGTCAGGTTGCGGCTGCTCGCACTCAATGGATGCCACCAGCCCGTTCAGCGATTCCACTGATTGTAACAACGCTGTGTCTGGTAAACTTGTAAATATCTGTCATGGAAACAAGAAAAACAAAAGTTCTTTCACAGGAAAGTTGAGGGAAACACAGGAAGTCAGGCAAGGTAATCTGCAGAGTTTTACTGAGAACTTCATGCTACAAGGGTAGTACTAGGTATCATGCAGTTGTTCATAAAAATTTCAGTGGTGATTCAAATACATAATATAAAATTCATCGGTTACAGTCGAGAGATATGTGCTGTCAAATAATAGTACCAAGCACAAATGTAATCCCCGGACATCCAATGTAAACTGTGAGAATGATGACAACTTCCAGAAGTTATTCTGAAATTCTCTGAATCTGTCAGTAGGCTTCAGACAATAATTTACAATACATGTAATTAGTTTAACAGTTCTGTCTCATGATGGCCCATCCGGCATTGACACAATTTAACCGACCTCATCATTCGAGACTACTGAAACACTTGAATCTACAATATGAAATCAATGTATAAAAATTTACTACATTCAGTTATCATTTATAGAAATATCATCATTTCTATTTGTAGGTAGCCAATCACTGATTTTCAGCTTGGGGAGCCATAAATAAAGTGCGCCCTCAACAACTGTATGGCGGAACTGATATTTTTAGCTGACTTACAAATTTACAATGACTTAGTTACCTTACAGATAGCACACTTGTATTTCATACACCAAAGTGGATCACAGTACACTAAATGGCCAAGACTAGCTTAGGGTAGAATGTGCCTTGGCGACAGGGACACATATTTGGACTCAAATTTTGCTAATACTTTTCTGGACTATAACTTGTGAGGGCTCATTTTAAAGCTCTTGGGGTAGGACAAATTTTCATCGCAGTAGTTTCTTGAAAACTGAAAATTGTAGTTTTCCCCATAGACTTCACACAGGGATGGGAGCCATTTTGAATTTCTAATATTGGTGAACGTTAAGTCATTTGTTTCTCCAGTTCCAAACTTTGTATGGTGACCCCTGATTTTTATTCTTGATTTGGTAAGATGACGGTTGTGAGCTTCATTGAGGAAATTTGAGCAAAAATTTAAGTCTTTCACTCTCAAGGTGCATACTACCTTAAACAAAACACAGAGGATTTGGTTGACAGCTTACCTTCAGATTAGTTTCACCGTCTAAATTCGCTGTTGTGATATGACATTGACCTTCTGGGTCAACTGACGACAGCATCACCAAGTCTGCTTGCAGTTCTTGATTGTTAAAGACTTTGACGATGTCACCAACCTATGAATTAGACAGATAAATTTTAGAGAGCTTCTACCCCTGCTGGTTAAATGAAGTACCACTGAGAGGTACAGGTGCCGCAAACTAAGCTGTTCGTGCAAAAAGGTGTTCGTGCGCAATTTTGCAGCGGGCAGACAGACTTCAAAACTAATCAGCGGGTGGGGAGAAAAAGTCAGTATTTAGTGTGGGCGGGGAAGAAATTTCATTTTTTCAGTGGGCGGGGAGAAAAATTTTGACAGTTCGTAACGGAAAATACGGAGAGGGAGGGGAAAGTCGTGCTTGATAGAACTTGTGGGGAGATATAAGCGCCTAACTTCGAGGGGCGCAATGTTCTAAGGTATAGTACTAGCTGCTTTCAAGGTTTTGCGCTGTCTTTGATTGCCTAGAGGACATTAAGTGGGCAATGGGGAATGTCAGTAGTGGGGATAGGGCAGTGGGGAGCTTGAATTGTTGTGGGGAGTAGGGAGCATGCAGACAATAGATACTGGAGGGCAGTGGGCGTCAAAATTCAGTGGGAGGGCATTTTTCCCGTGTATGCTAGTGGGAGGGCAGTTACGAACAGATCTTATTTCCCCTCCAAATTTTAGGTCAAGGTCAAAAAAAAGTAAAATCGGTATACCAGCCTTCAAAACATGTTTTGTGATGATTTTGCGAAACTGATGAAATCTACCTGTTGGCGGCACCTGGAGGTATTTCAAACCTGCATACTTTGAAAGGTGTTCTCATATGTCCACTGTAGTAAACTCAAACAGTTTTTGTGCCGCAAGACGTGATTCAAATGTTTCCACCTTTCTCATAGCAATGTTCACACTGTATGTACTACTTTGTTCTGAACAGGCTTGATAATATAAATTGCATATAAATTTGATGAGGGGTTTGTCTGAAATCTAGGACACTAAAGTCATGGTGAATCAACAAAAGAATTTTTGAAATCTCAATGCAAGCGGAATAAATTTTTAACCCTTTGAACCCGGCTCGGACAGAAATGTCCGATGACGTCATAGAGTACCAGGGGGTCAGGGTGCAAAGGGTTAATTCTTTCGGCTAATAAAACTGATTTTAGTGCGTTGGCACAAAACCTGTTAATTAATAACATTGCAGATAGCATACCCTGATTTCTTCAGATCTGACTTTTATTAACTCGCCGTCTCGTATGACGGAAGCAGATCGGTTGTTCACCTCATTATCCGCTCTATGCCTGAGCCAATCTTCATATGCCTACGAAAAGATTAAAAGATCATGATGAGCTGGAAAATAATATCATAACTCATCTTCACATTACAAGGACAGTTAATTGCATAATTTCACTGATACCTTGTGGGAAAAACAACAAAATGTACAACATATGTTAATTTCTGAGTTCTCATCAACCAATCAAAAGTCACACTATACACATATGCATACATTATCATTACTGCTCTGTCTGTAATTTGAACATTATAATGACTTACTACTCTCACTCAAAAGTAGTACCATTTGATAACTGCCTAGTCAAGTTCAGAGCAAGTTCAATACTCCAAATCATTGCATGGCAGTTTCTCTAAATACTGTATACATGTATGAGATCGAAACTATATTGATATTAAAGTTTCTCTGTGATGGGATTTTGATGGAAGCGCAACCCTTTTAGTTTTCGAGATATCTATTCATATTTGAATTACCATATTAAGGAATGCAAACTATGAATTGCTATTTCATTTGGCCATCCTTTTATTTTTCTACTGATCTACTCATATTTCAATACTATACAAAAGAATGCAGACTGTGCATAATTATGAAAATTGGTCACCCTCTTATTTTTTTCCAAGCTTTGGAGAAAGCTGTCAAATTCACGCATGAATTAAGATTCCACTTGGTCATATAATAGATGATCCAACTTACTCCTACAAAATTTTGTTACAAATATTACTTGTACAATATATTTACTAGGGGAATCATCAACAGAACACAAACCACAGTGTTTTTCATGTTAGTCATGGTGGGAACATGACAAGATAATCATTCATACCTTTGTTATCAGAATTCATTTAAACATTCACCAATGGACTAATGACTGGTTCAATTATACAGATGTGACCCACTTACCCACTTACGGGGACAAAGCTGCTGGCTGGGAGTTTGTATGAAATGCATTCCAACAACCAATCATGGACTCAAAAACTGTCAATGTTTAATAGGATACATATGGTAAGAAAACATGGTCTGTTTGGAAAGAGCTATGCTCAGGCACGAATTTCTGGGAAATATCCTGTCATTATTTTCTTAATCTGTTTTGCATTTTATCAGGATCGAAGCCACCGGTTTGTCAACTACAGTTTTCCTACATTGTTAAATAATCAATATCACCTCTGAAACAACCCAAAATTGGTAAAGACAATGACATTGACTCTCTAAATTCCAAGCTACTACACCTGTACACATCCATCTCACAATGTCAACGACCGCTGCTGAGAAACCATACTGGCTTGTACAGGTGTATCACCACAAAGTTGACCCACGGTACTAAGGTCATGCACAGGCATCACGATGATACAACTGGCTACTCACTGAACTGAAGAGCCTGGCCCTGGAAAATCAGAAGCTGGCATCAAAGAGTTCAAAACACCACTCAAAGAGTACTTAAAATGCCTTAAAGGTGTCACATCTGAGAATTTATATGTTGTCAACTCCAAACAGGATCATCTATATACTGTGACAGACAGGATAATTAGAGCACAGTATACCCTGGTTTACAACAAAATTTATGAACACATGTAAACATGGTTGTACATGTAGTATGTACATACAACATTTAGACTGAAAAAATCCTGATGGACAAATATGACGCGTAAAGGTCACACTCTAGAAAGATGTATATATGTAGAACTCTGCCATTTAACAATAAGTGCTTTCAATGTTTGCTTTGAACACAGATATCAAAGTTAGTAACACATTTAAACTATTAGCATGCCATGTAATATATTAACCAGTTCACAGGGAGTTATTCAACTGTTATACATTTCATCAATGATTTTTCTTTGACTCTAACGTGATCCGAAGTTCCACCGGTAACGGGTGTGTTGGCATCAAATCATCTCCGCCAGCCAAGTGGTGTTCATTCATGCAAAGACCTTGCCTAAAAACATTCACTCTACCAGGCACACCAAGCCAGGCCATGTAGATCAGACTATCCATTGCCCTCAGAGCCAAGAGACTGTAGAAAGTACATCCCTATGCCAGGATTTCCAGCTTTGGAAATTCAAAACTACAGAACAGGAAGCATACATGTATATTTTGTTCCTAGACTGCAGAGTCCTGCTTTTGCTGTATTTCAAAATGCATAACTTCGGTCATTTTGATCATACATTTGTATTGTAACCTCTGTACATAAACACATCCTTTCAGGTACTTAATTGAGTTCAAGTACATGTACATCCGATACGGTCTGTGCTGAATCATTTATAGGGCAAGAACTGTGTTCTCTCCTCTGTCACTGACACATTTAGGTACGACACTGCTTTTGTCTTCTATACATGTACATGTATATGTAGCAAACTTGGGACCCTATCGAAGAGAAATGGGGTCAAAGGCTACGGGATGTTATATCTTGCAAGTCTTCAATCATCATGGTCTGTCTTTGTTCTTACATTATGAGAAAACTAGTTTGGACACTTGTCCTGAAATTTATGAAAACAGAAAAGACATCAGAACATTGCAGCTTCTCGTGTTGACCAAGAATACTGCAAAAGTAACTGTGGGTGGTTGGCCATCACATTGGGACTTACAATGTGCCATATTTTTTGGCTTTTCCATCGTAATTTACTATAAAACAGTAATTTACTATGAAACAGTAATTTATAATAAAAAAGTAATTTATGATAAATCAGTAATTTATAGTGACAAAGTAACTTATAATAAAACAGTAATTTATAATAACATGGTACTTATCACTCTTTTCATAGTATACATATATAATCCTAGGCACTGTGCATATGTACATACATGCGGAGCATACAAGTAATGCTAAGTTACCATAAATGTAGGTTAATGTTTAATCATAAATAAGGATCCTGCTGCAAGGCATACATATTGGATTAACCTTAGGATTAAAATGTTCATATTTTTACACATAACTATTTTCAATATTTCATTTTTATATTATTCCTGACTCATGTCCTGACTGGTTTTTGTTTGGACACATTACTTCCGTAGCACCATGATGATATTAACTCTGGATGTGCAGTGCGAAAGTATTGTTACAACATCTAGTATGACAGAACTATTGTTTTTAGTTTTGATAAATTGATTGGTAACACACCTCCTCTAAACTCTCTGTTGAGATTTATTAATTTACAGTCACGTAGTATGCATCATTTTGACGCTGATAAACGCAAAGAGTGAGTTATCGGTCAACAGTTTCCAAAACTGTTACCGGTTAACAGTTTGGAAGAACTATTGACCAGGAAAGTTTTGAAAGTGCTGTCTACAAATGTGTAAATTCCAGAACACGCAAATATGATGGTAGTGTTGTCTGACACTCAGACGACTGATGAAAGCTGAGGAACTTCTCAATTTTTGACAAAGAAATTGCATGAGCTGTGTTAACGAACACATATTGACTAGCCATATTTAGTAACAGAATATGTTTGTTTTCCCTTGGGCCTGAGAGTCACCCGAAACATAGCCTAGATTCTATTCGTCCGCTTGCCTCCGTACCTCCGACCCACTCCCGTCTAGTCTCATGAGCAGTATTTCGAGCTGGAGTCGTAAAAACTGCTCATTTGAATGTCAATGGTCACCAACTGAGACCGTGACGTCACTAGCGTCCCTTTCAAAGTCAATCACTGAAAATGACCCTCTCATGATTGGCTATGTCTTGGTTGGGCAGAGCTAATTAATATGGCGTCAAATATGTTAGTTATGTTGACACTGCAGCTCTGCCCAACCAAGACATAGCCAATCATGAGAGGGTCATTTTCAGTGATTGACTTTGAAAGGGACGCTAGTGACGTCACGGTCTCAGTTGGTGACCATTGACATTCAAATGAGCAGTTTTTACGACTCCAGCTCGAAATACTGCTCACGAGACTAGACGGGAGTGGGTCGGAGGTATGGAGGCAAGTGGACGAATAGAATCTAGGCTACCCAAAACAGTATGATGGCCTACATGGCCTCGTCAAACAGACTGTTTTGGGGTGATTCTCAGGCTCTCTGGCAACAAACATACGTTACCCTCATGGCCAGTCAATATGTGTATAATATCATACAGAGACTCTAGAGAACAATACCAGCATGAAATAGCTGCGAGCTTTTCTGTGGCACTGTTTCCAAAGCCTGTCAGAATAAATAATTTATGTGGTCCTTGTCACTCCACTTATGTTTGTCCAGTAAGTTTTAAAGCTGAGAAATCAACAATGGTGTACAATGTATCATTTCACGAAATGAGCAATTCAAAAGGTCCATGTATCAGAACCTATTGTCGTTTAAAACCACGATCAAAGGATTTTCACACCACCAATCTGAGAGAGCAGGGGATATGGACAATGAAGAATTAATCCAGATTGCAGGATCACTGAATATACCTCGGTAATCATACTTTCCCTCACTTAAGTATCTCATAAGAATCCTAATTGCTTTAGACTGAAAATTCTCCATGATGGATGAAAATTTACCAATCTATAAAATCAGACATCAACTTTTGGTGTTAAAAAACTGCTAAAATGACATGAATATGGTGACTTTGTCCCTTCAGACAAGACTGCAGATATCTGTAGATAAACTGCTGATTACCGTACATATTATTGCATGCATGTTATTTGCCACTACAGACACTGAGATAGAAATTCAAATACATTCTCTGATGGCTGCGGCTCCTTGCATTTCTGTTTGAGATTTTCCTAGTTTTCATTAGAATATTGAAAGCATCGAATTTTTGATCACCTTATTTCTAAGAATCAGGTTAAAACTGTAAAAACCAGATATGAACTGAAAATGCTCACGTGTTTCATTATATATTGAAGTTATGTGTAAATTTGAACCTTTGCCACATGTTCGTGACTTCATTGAAATTATTATGATCAACATAATGAACAATAATCAACGCCGATTAATTCTAAAAGGTCATGAAGTATATAAATATTTAATTAGCTGAAATAAAAATATTAAAGTTATTTGACTGCTCTTATTGTATCACCACTTTATATAGCAAGTGTAATTACCGTTGGCCAAGTCCTTCAAGCCATATATGCCGAGCTGTGAAAGCTCATTAGATATGCAAATTATAAATTAGCTGACATGAAAATGTGAAATGACTTTCGATATTGTTTTAACCTATTACCTGGTATAATCATCAATGTACATAGCATGTTTTGCCAACTTTGATCGAGTAAATCCCGGTATATATTCCTAATAAGCAAAGTTCATTAAATACGTAAATTAGGAATTGGCTTAAGTAAAAATGCTAAATGATTGTCAATATTGTATCATGGTATCTGCAATATGTGTAGCAAATTTTGTCAACTTTGATCAAGTCAATACAGACATATATCTCTATATGCAAATTAGCAATTGGCTGAAGAGAAAATTCTAAATGACTTTCAATAATATTGTATTATAGTGTCTTTAATATACATAGCAAGTTTCATCAATTTTGATCAAGTCAATTCAGATAAATATCTCTAATTATGAAAATTCATTTAATATTCAAATTAGGTTTTGACTGAAGTAAAAATGTCTTTTGACTTTCAATAATGTTATATCACAGTATCTTTGATGTATATAGCAAGTTTCAACAACTACAATCAAGTTAATTCAGATATATATCCCTAATTGGGAAAGTTCATTAAATATGCAAATTCGGAATTGGCTTAAGTAAAAATGCTTAATGACTTTCAAAAATGTTGTATCATAGTGGCTTCAATACATGTAGCAAGTTTCATCAACTTTGGTCTAGTCATTTCAAATATATATTCCTAATTAACAACGTTCATGAAATATGCAAATTAGGAATTGGCTGATTCTAGTTAAAACGCTTAACGACTTTCAATAATGTTAAATTATGGTAAGTTTAATATACATACCAAGTTTGGTTAATTTTGATCGAGTCAAATCAGACATATATCCCTAATTAGGAAAGTTCATTAAATATGCAAATTAGCATTTATCTTTCATATCACCCCTTAATGGTTCCCACTGCTGATATATCTTGGTGTGATCAACATTTGTAGCAAATCTCATCAAATTGTGTGTAGTCGTTTTTAATGTATATCCGTTTTTTCTAAAATCATTAATTATGCAAATGAGCAAAAAGTATGCAAGCCACACCCACCAAAAACTAATCAGTTCTTGCCATTTGCTTACTGAATATATGTACCAGATTTGATTCTGATCTGATGAGCTGTTTTTGAGATATCGGACCAACAGACAGACAGACACACAGACACACAGACGGACAGACAGACAGACAGACAGACATCGCTGCGACATATGCTCACGTGTGTAAACACATATCATGAGCAAAAAATATAATTCATGCATATTAATCATCATGGAACTATTCTGTTGCAAAGAATCAATCCTACTGGACTCTGAACAAACTGAATCTCCTCCCATCATGCAAAGGATGATTAATCCTTTGAGTGCCAAAGTCAACTTTTGTTGCCTTTATAGAATATAACATAGCCAGCAACTTTTTCATATTTGGACAATTTTTCAGATTTTTCCCAAAATTTTGGTCAAAAATTTTAACCATAGAAAAGTTGTGTCCATTTGGTCCAAAATTATCAAAACCTTACAGAAAAATTCACAACACTTAGTAAAATGTTACAATGAAATTTTAATGGGAAAATTTACAGCTCCCAAAGGATTAAAGGTTCAATCAATGGGTGTTAAACCACATCACTTCACTGTCTGTGATGAAAACACTGCTCTCACACCAATACAACATACTGGTACACAAAGAATACACAGACCTACCTGCTTGACAGCTGTTACAGAGATTACAAACAAAAGTGGTAGAAGAGTGGTCCAGGCACTTACAGGACTGTCAATGGTTAACTGTTACAAAATACAAACAGAAAAGGCTTGGTTTCAGACAATGATGAGCTAAAAAGGCCATTGTGATTAAAGTAAGAACAGTACTATAAAATGTTCTACACCTTCCACCACCCTAGCTTTGCCAAACTTCTGTTATCACATGATGGTGAGTGTTATACCTGTGTATAGGGGATAAGGTGAACAGATCAAATCAGATTCCATAGACTGCAGTGATCTAACCCTTTCATCACCACACCTTTGTGAATCCCCATTTTTTTGATCGATGAGACCCGACTACTCATTCTCTAATCCTGCTATCTTAACAATAAAAACATGTATTTTCAACCATTCTTCCAAACGTCATCAACAGGTTCTGCATGAATTTGAACTTGACTGCTCACAGTAGGGTCAAAAAGACATGTTGTTACAGTCAAGGTAGTTAGCAGGAGTAGAAGATAGTCAGTCGGTTGATTTGTTCAAAGACTAATATATTTTACTATTTTGCAAGCTTAATCAACAATACCAATCGGTGTCATAATAAACTACATGTACCAAGAACACATACAGGTTGGCTCACAGTGGTTCTTTGGCAATGACCGTTGACCAGAACGTAATTGATACACCACAACACCATTAGCATATTGTACCTTTCAATATGATTTTGCAAACAGAATAAAAATACTGGAAAATACAGATGTACAACAAAAGTTACAGCTGAAGGAAGGGTACAGTCATTTTTCCCAAAAAAAATATCCGAGATCTCATTTTAATGTTATTTTACAGGGACACTTGCGATGAGCATTTTATTGTAGACCACAAAACCAGGAATTTGGGGTGAAAAGGTTAATATCTGTCATATGGAAAGGGTTGCCGCACTGACACAATTGAAAGTACCATAGTGTACATTTTTTGCAAACATCTGTTACTGCAGACAAATACCACACCTTATTATCAAAGATTTCAGAATGAGTTATCGAATAAATAGCAGAATGTCTGTGCCTAATCTATAACTTAAAACTCTTCAATGCATTTTTCACAAAGTTCCACAACGCTTCCACGTCATATATTGTTTCAGTTTTTCTGCATCCATCCTAGTTAATCCTCTTTCTCCCAAGTTGTATTTATTTCTCTGGTTTGTCTACAAAGCCTGATAGAAAGAGGATTAATCTCGACTTACAAATGTCTAAAGTACATGTACATATACACTGAACACACACTGTGTCAGTTGGTCTAGGACAAATTCACAGTTAAAATTCAGTGTTGGCTGATTTGCTATTTTGGAGTGAAACAGTGTACATGTATTTGACTCACAAGTGAAAGACTGAAACTTTTGCTCAAACTTTCCTCAATGAATATTTCAACCATTCTCTTTCAAAATTGAGAATACAAATCGGGGGTTACCATGCAAATTTTGGTACCAGAGAAACAAATTATTCAAGATTTACCAACATTTGAAATTCAAAATGGCCGCAATCTCTGTGTTAACTTTCAGGAGAAAAATAAAATTTTCAATTCTTGAAAATCCAGGACTCAAAATTTTCCTGACATCAAGACTTTAAAATGAGCCCCCACAAGTGGTAAATCAGAAAAGAATAGTTAAAGTTTGAGAGTCTGTATAGCTGTCCCTGAGGCGTGTTCTACCTTACACCTTTTGGCAACTCCCTGGATGGCTGAGATCAAAGAAATTAGTCCTCTTTGACAGAATTCACTTTATTGCACATCTGTTCTACCCTTTCACGACTTTGCTGAAAATATACTCAAGTTCACAACCAAAGTAGTAAAACGTAAATTAAATATTCCAAAAATAAACAACCATATGAAGACTATTTACAGGAATTGAAAAAAATGAGATATCACAAAACAGAGATCTTGATGGTTACATCTGTGACCTTGTCAAAAATTCAGTGTAATTTCACCTAAACTCAACCCAGTAAAGCTACAAAATGCTGAAAGTAAAAAGATTAAAATTTTACACAGAAATCTTCTGAATCTCATGGAATCTCTTGGAATTTTTTTGTAATTTTCTCTCAATAAACATTGTTCATCTATCTTAATACAGTAAATGTGTCACGCTTGACACAATCAATTTCTTTTATTGACTGTTCACGAAGTCAACCAAGTAATTCTGAACTGTAACTTCACGATGGTGTTGCACAAACCAACACAGATTTTCTTCAACAACATTTCTTATCAAAGATGCCATTAAAACCCCCTATAAATATTTAAAAAGCTGAGAATCTTAAGTTTAATATGATAGCAACAGTTCACAAGAAGGATAAAGGCGCAACTATTTGCAGTAGAAAATTTGATTTTTGTAATGATGATAAAAATTAAATTAATTTAAGTCAATAACTTGATACTACTGGTAATTTATGAAATTCAACATCTCATTTGAAACTACAGCATATGTAGAAAACAATGACAATTTTGCTTTGCATTATCTATTCTTATTCTTAAATAGCAGTGATTGAACGATCAAACATTCAAAAAAGTGATTATAATCATGATAAGCAAAATTGTTATTTCTTACACAGAATTTAAAGAGTATGGTGTGAAAATTTCAACCAACAAGAGTGGAAGTAGCTTTTTTTGACATACAAGAAATGGAAGAAGTCAGGAAATCAGGTGATTTGCATATATTTGCATACATTTACGCTCTTACTCGCCAAACCTACGACTGCTTGTCATGCTAAAGAGTTAACCCAACCAACATTCTAATCTGGGGTTGACAAAACAATGAAGATTGTAAATGAATCTTTGCAAAACAGTGATTTTGAGCAAAACACACTTAAAAAAAGCAATAAACTCAAGGTGCTCATAAAATAGAAATCACTGAAGACAATTGGAACTCACCTGTACAACACCAACTATGAGAAAATAAAAATTGGCAATTCTTCTAAATTGTTCAAATAAGTTCTTTGGCAGGAAATTCCATGCTGTGTACTGTATAATACAGAAAAGATGAAAAGCATTATGCAAACAAGTCATCGTTGATGACACAGTCCCCACTTGTTAATGGGTACTTTGAT
>LD367335.1:0-15084 GCA_001465055.1 Ptychodera flava | reverse complement strand
TAAGTATGTATTCTTCGAGTAAACTATTGCCATCATACTAAACTTTAGAGTCCCTGGTGTTTGAAAATATATAATATGAGGGGGTTTTCTTGTCATCTTTGATGAGAGATATTGCTTAAAAAACTGTGTTGGTAATGCGCAGCTCCTCCTAAGAGATACTTTCTTCTCTGTCTATGCAAAACGCTTTCAAACGGTTTGAAAGTTTCCCCCAGGAAACATCTTTCTGCGAGAACTCCTACTTACCTGTCACTATTTCTTTTGGGTTATCTCATTTGCTGCCTTCCAGAACGAGGCAAAAATTGAAATACACGTGATCTCATCCCAGGCGGAAACCGCCATGAGAATTCACATTCAAACAGTTCTCAACCTCCATAATAGACTATCAAAATAGTGGGGAGGAGGGAGGGAGGAGTGACAGGTAAGTAGGAGTTCTCGCAGAAAGATGTTTCCTGGGGGAAACTTTCATTCTGCTTCATCCTCCTACTTACCTGTCACTATTACTTTTGGGTTACACAGAATCCAAAGCTTAAATGGAGGAGGGTATGTCAAACAAAGACTCCCAACCTAGGTAGAGCCACACCTCAAAGAACCTAAAGCAAAACTAGCTTCCATAGGCACATCCTGATCCTTGAGGTAAAAGTTAATAAAGGTATTTGGAGAAGCCCAAAAACCAGCTTTACAAATGTCATCCACTGACACTCCTTTATACAAAGCCCATGAGGCAGCCATAGCTCGTGTATCATGTGCTCTGATGGAATGCACAAGTCTACAATGGCCATCGGAAGAATCATAGGCAAGTTGGATTGTATCCCTTAACCATCTAGAAATAGTGTCCTTGGACGCTGGATCATGTTGACCTGGAGACACCTTAATGAACAACTGTTCTGTATTACCACGAAGTTGTGCAGTCATCTTAATGTAGTAACGAAGAGCCCTACAAGGACAAATAAGTTTATCCTGAGGATCACTTGAAATATTTTCAAGACTCGGAATGAATATCTCTGTACCAACACGAGATACAGATTCATTCTTTGACAGAAAGCCTGCCCTAGGCAACAATCTAACACCTGTAGGCTCCCATCTGAGACAAGCACTGTTGATAGACAAAGCGTGAATCTCACTACGTCTACGCCCAGACGCTACAGCTATGAGAAAAACAGTCTTCATAGTTAAATACTTCAAACCAGATTCACTAATAGGCTCGTAAGGGGCTGGCTTTAATGAGTCATACACTAAAGGAAGACTCCAAGAAGGCAAAAGTCTCCTCTGAGGAGGACGCTTAACAAAAAACCATTTAATCAGAGGATGCTGATCTACAGTATGTTCACCATAACTCGGAAGGAAAGAACTCAACGCTGAACGATATGTTGAAATAGTTTGGGGCTTTAGACCTCTAGCCTCCAAAAGAAAAACCAGAAAATCACCCACAGAAATTAGAGGTGGATGCATGGGATCGACATCATGTTCTTTGCACCAATCACTCAATACTCTGAACCTGTAATTGTACGATTTAATGGTTGATGATCTAGGAGAGTTCGCTGCATATTCTGCAGCTCTCGCTGAAAATCCCTCTGAGCAAAAACGTTTCTTGACAGTTTCCAAGCAGTCAACTGGAGGACTGATGGATCTGGTTGAAGAAAACCCGACAACGGTTGGCTCAGAATGTCTGGGGTCTCTGGTAGCTTTATTGGAATTTCTATTAGCAACTCCAGCAATCAAGAAAACCACAGTTGTCTTGGCCAATTCGGCGCTGTCAGAATGACAACACACTCCTCGTGTCTCATCTTGCTTAGTACTCTTGGAATCAGAGACACTGGAGGAAACGCGTATGCGAACATGTTTGTCCAGGGAACTGAAAAGGCATCCACTGCCTCTGCTCTTTGGTCTGGAACTGGAGAACAATACACCTGCAGGTGGGCATTGTGTGCGGTTGCAAACAGATCTATGTGAGGCCTGTCTAACACCTTGAAAAGGGACTCTACCACCTGATGTTTTAACATCCACTCTGTTGGGATAGGTCGTCTCCTGGACAGAGCATCTGCTATCAGATTGCACCTGCCTGATATGTGAGCTGCCCTGATCCTGATATTTCTGATAATGCACCAATTCATTAGATGCCAAGTGAGGATGCAGAGAGATGGAGACCGTGTTCTCTCTTGCCTGTTCAAATATGATACTACGGTTGAATTGTCTGACCTTACAAGAACCAATCTCCCTAAGATATGAGGGACGAAGGCCTTAAAACTTTCCCATACTGCCTGAAGCTCGAGAAAGTTTATGTGCTCTTGTCTCTGGGCTACTGACCAGACTCCTGAAATGGTCAAATCTCCCATATGAGTCCCCCAACCTTGCATTGAAGCATCCGTGGTTATTGTAACCTCTGGGGGCTCCAGGGACAGTGAAACTCCCTTGAAAAAAGTGACTCTGTTGGTCCACCAATGAAGATGCTGTATTAACAGGGCGTCTACCCTTATAGGATGACTGAGAGGATTCTGATGTGGTCTCCATTGAGACAGAAGGAAAAATTGCACTGGCCTCATGTTCAACCTTGCCAAAGGTATGAGCTGAACGCAAGATGCCATAAGACCTAGGAGGCGAAGAAAATGCCGCGCTGTCTGAAAACTGCCGGGCAAGAGATGACTAACCATTCGCAAATAGCTTGAAAACGCTCTGGCATTGGAGTAGCAATCCCTTCCTCCAAATCTATTTTCTCCCCTATATAGTGAATTCTCTGACTGGGGCAAAGTTCTGACTTCTTTTCGTTTGGTAGCCAGCCTAGACTGACAACTGTCCTTAAAATACGTGCTGTATCCTGCTGCAATAAACTGATCTGCGTCTGCCTGGCTAGCCAATCATCCAGATACATGTGGACATAAATTTGTTGCTTTCGAAGAAAGGCACCCAAAACTGCTGTGACCTTGGTAAACACACGGGGTGCTGACGACAGACCGAAAGTAAGTGACCGAAACTGAAACACCTTGCCCTGCACTGCGAACCTGAGAAAATGTCTGCAGTCTGGGTGAATAAGGATATGTTGATAAGCGTCTGTTGGATCGATTGAAACTGCATTATCCCCTTTTGACAGATCTGATAAAACTGAACGTAGAGTTACCATCTTGAAGTGTTTGTTTTTGAGAAAATGGTTTAACGGGCGGAGATTTAAAATTGGTCTCCAACCCCCTGATCTCTTTGGAGTTAGAAACATTGAGCTGTAAAAACCTTTTGATCTGTCTGTGACAGGCTCGATAGCCCTCTTTGAGATTAATGATTCTATGTCCTGAAGGATAGCATTTCTCTTTCCTAAATCCGACGGAAGAGGAAAATTTATAACCTTGCTTGTAAGAGGGGGAACTTGAAGAAATTCCAAGCGATAACCTTCTGAAACTACCCCTAAAACCCACGGGTCGTTGGTTATCTTGGCCCAGTGCTGACTGAAAAGAGATAAAATCTTCCCCCTACTGGCACCTCCGGAAAAGGAATTTGAATATTTAACTGTGCTAGATTTACACACTGAGCCCCTAGCAAACCGTCATTGTTTAAAAGAATGGTCTCTGGGCTTATCCGGAAAGGGCGGCACTGGTGATCTAAAGCTCTTCTTATCCCTTTTACCCTTAAAGTAATTACTAGGTATAGCATAAACAGACCTCTTTACAGAAAGTCTGTTAAGTTTAGCGGAAGGCTGCGACTTGGGCTGAAAAGAAGCAGGTCGCTTAACTCCATGACGTGATCTAGAAAGGGAGACTATTTCCCTAACATCTCTAGCTGCTTCAGCTTCCTGGTGGAAAATGTCTGAGACTTCTCCATGGAAGAGTTTATCACCCCGAATAGGAAGCTTAGTCAAACGATTTCGAGTTGATCTTGTAGGAAAATCCATCTGATCAAGGAATAATTCCCTTCTGGCAGAAACTGACAAAGCAATGGCACGCAAGAGTTGATCTGCTGAAGAAGTTAGAGAAAACTACAAAAATTCCAAACCCTTAGACAATTGGTCATCAGGAATATTAGAACCTGGCGAAACTGCCGTATGTACAAAAGCGGTAGCCAACAATGAATGTGAAATGCATCTCAGTAAAACTCTAAGAGCTTTATCTACCATAAGATGTCCAAGATCAGCCTCGTGGGTAAAACTTCTCAAATCCTTAGCTGAAAAATGTTTCTTATCATGCAGCTGCCAATTTAGTGTGGACAAAACTTTCTACACTAGGCGCTCTGGCAAACTCCTCAAATTTTTTTTCCAGGAACCTAAGATTCTTGTCTACCGACTTTGTGTACTTTGACACTCTGGGCAAACTCTTCTTAATAGCTGTCCATCTTTGTGCAATCAGTCCCTCAATGGGCAAACGAGGAGCACCTGTAACTGTACTATCTCCATCAAGTATAAAAGACTGACGTTGACCGTGATTGCTATCATCTTCGGTACAGCCAAGCACATTGCCAATAATGCTAATAATGTCATGCCATTTCCCAGACAAAGCTTCTGACATGCCAGCATCAGCAGTAGAAATTTCTGAATGAGTATCAGAATGAGCAATGTCACTTCGCACATAATCCTGTGACCTAGACATAGAATGACTGTCTCCATCTGCGCTCTCATCAAGATCACTCGGAGCGAACAAAGAAACATAATCAGAATCTTTATATACTTGTAAGACGGCTGTGGAACAACTCCCGACACAGCTGCCGTCTCCTCATTACTTATCACCTCTGTAGGGTCCACATGTAAATCCCTATTCAGACTGTGCTTCTGGTGTTGTGGCTCCACATGATTGCCCTCTGTTACATCAGCACTTTGAGATTGAGCAAGAAAACCAGCCGACAAAGAAGAAACCTCCGAAAAGTGCTCAAATCTAGTGTCCAGAATACCCTCAATCTCGTCCTTGGAAACATAGGACTCGTCAAAGGGCAAATTGACAGCTGCACTACTAGCCGACTTCCTGGACTTGTCCTTCTGAGACTTACCTTTTGAAGTTTGTTTACCTTGCAGCAACTCAGGATTAGTAAAAAATGCGCCATGGTTCATCCGACCAATCCTTGCAAATATCACAAGGCTTAGCCTTTGAACACTTGCGACATGCAAGACACTTGTCATGGCTGTCATCAGCAGGAATAATCTTCCTACATCTAGCTGCAGCGCAAACCTTAGAACCGTCACTCGCAGTAACATCGCATAGGTCACAGGGCGTTGTCTACATGTCCGTCCCCAGGGGTGGGTAGGTGTTTGTTGTATCGCTAATAAAGATATATTCTACCAACCTTTGGTGTTTCGGTCTTAACTTAGCACTGCCCTTGACAATCTTGCGTATACGTTTTATCAACATGCTGCGTCTATTATCTGATGAGTTTGAGTGCCTAATTAGCCAAAGTAATCAAGGGTAAATTACTAATCTGTGGACGCTCTCACCAGATTATCACCGGATTAAATTTGACAAAGTCAATAACGAACGCACCAGCAAGGTATAACTGAAGAAAGGGCTGAAACTCTCAAAAGCCGTGTCCAGAGGTGGTCCGTAAAACTAGTGGACACTTTATATTCATGTATTCAGAAACAAACAGAAGGCAAAACAAACTTGAATATTCATTTGTAAACGAACAGGTCGGAAAGGAGGACCTCCCAGGAATGCGTTGTATGTGTTGAACACACCTTGGTAACGTATCGGAGATGTGTTTATACTCTTCCTGCTGGCCCGGCAAAAACCACGTTGGTCAACGTGCCTAACACCGCATCGAAATGAATCAGACTTCACGGGTATATTGAAAAATTCCGTGTTAGTCGAGAACAAGAACGGAAAAGACTTTATTAACTCGACGTTCGCGCTCGCCTTCAACTTGTCCAGTTTATCAACTGCGTTCTTGCAATACGTATACACTTTTGTATTAGTCTTTTTTTTTCAAATAACAAAAGACATGTTTTACATACGACCGATTGCGTGCTCTGCAGTACAAGCAGTGTTGTGGGTTGGTGACTAAGTGCCTGCAGATTTTATACACCGCGGTATTTTGCTTTGAATTTTTCAATTGACCCCATGTGCTAAGTTAAAACACAAACAAGAAGGTCGAGTGTTCTCTCTGCAAATCAAGAAGCATTTCGAACACGAACGATTCGGATATCTTGACCTCAACATTACTAGCTACGCAGCTCGAAAGTTATGCTCGGAAACAGGACGTGAACATTAGTCAAAGCCGGATTTTGCATGGAAAGCATGCAATGTACTGCATACTGCATATGCTCCCTTGGGTCTGAGACTCCCGCCCTCTCGGCCATAAACGTCTTTGAGATGCCAAGAATCTGTGTATATTTTGATACATTATTTTATCAATCCTTATACTCAACTACCTAACGCATCAAACAAGGGTCATGTCAGGTTCTTAGGACGTTCTCGACTAACATATAATCGATTAGTGTCGCGGAATGATTTTCATCAGGTTTGAGAACCAATAAATAACTGGTCGTCAGTGTGTCTTTGCATATCAAATCGACAAGTGTATTAGTAACTTCGAGGGATCACATCCTTCACTGTAAAGTTGTTTTTATACAAAACACATTTTCGAGAAAGCTGACGTGCAAGGGAAAGACTTAGCAACTGAGTCCGACGGAGGCGCAAAAAAACAGTGCATTCGCATTTGTGTCCGATGTACACATCTCTGTTATTCAATTCTATCAGTCGACGAAGCCTACGTCAAATTGTAGTGAACTCCGAGCAAAGTCCCACATAACATGTAAAGGCGAGCCAGCGGCCATATGATGATGGATTGCATAAACTTCGAAGTCTAACATCCTTAACTGTAAAGCTGCGGTTTTTATACAAAAAACCCCACATTTTTGGTAAAGCGAATGTGCGAGGGAAAGACGGGAAAGACACCGTGATCGCGCGACTGAGTCCGACAGCGGCGCAAGAAGTGTTTACCCGACAGTCAGACATATACAGTATGCTATATCATGCGTTTCTAAAGCGTGTCCAAACGTTGACATAAAAAGATATGTCCAAAAGGTTTTGATTATATATAGTTATTACATTGTTACGCAGGGTTTCACGCGGGTTTAAAAACTGACATAAAAAGATATGGTGTCCAAAAAAATTCGTTTTATTCAGCTGACTGATTTATCGTCTTTGCTATGGCCTAAACATCCCCGTTTTCGTTCGACAAGACTGTGACATCAATATCTCCACAACGTATAGATCAACCTGGTTGAGTATTACTATGTTTCCAATGTGTCTTCGCAGCTTTCACCTCGTCTTGAAACGAATAAGCATATATAAGGCATGAAAATACTTTTGCCGACTAGTCAGTTTTATGTAACAAGCGGCGAGTTTCTTCTCCCAAACGATAACCGTCTGTAGTCAAAAACACATAGATTGTCATGTCCGTGTTTATAAACACCGATGAGCTTGACCCACGATCCCGAAGCATGTTGGCTAATTTGTTTACCTCTATCGATCATGTGGGCTTAAACTAAACATTGCTAAGGTTAAAGGTTTGTAGTTCCGGCTCCCGGTCTGACGGACCACATCGGGACACTGACTCCACCGCTTCGATTAGCGTCCTACAGCTCAAAGAAGCAACCGACGAAGGCATAAATTGGCCTGTCCCCGTTTAAACATGCCAGAAAACTGTTGACGTTCGAAAAATTAGGAAACGTTTATTGTAAAGTAGATTTCTGTGAACACGGCTTTTGAGAGTTTCAGCCCTTTCTTCAGTTATACCTTGCTGGTGCGTTCGTTGTTGACTTTGTCAAATTTAATCCGGTGATAATCTGGTGAGAGCGTCCACAGATTAGTAATTTACCCTTGATTACTTTGGCTAATTAGGCACTCAAACTCATCAGATAATAGACGCAGCATGTTGACAAAACGTATACGCAAGATTGTCAAGGGCAGTGCTAAGTAAGACCGAAACACCAAAGGTTGGTAGAATATATCTTTATTAGCGATACAACGAAACACCTACCCACCCCTGGGGACGGACATGTAGACAACGCCCTGTGCATAGGTCCATGATACAAGCAGAACCGGTAAACCTACGGTACACAAAAACCAGCGCGATAAATACCATAAAGTACAATACACAATGTACGAGAAACTGGCTCGCACAGCTGCAGACTGACCACGTCACTGCATTCAAAAACGTGGAAAGCAAACAATAGCAACACACATTTGCTACATAAACTCAAAGCAGTACTTCAAACGGCCTGAAAAACTACCGTCAAACTGACTGCTAAAAAAGAGAAATAAACAGGAAATAATAGATGATACCGTAACTCACGCTCCCAGGAAGGAACAATAGAGCAAAACCGGACGTCAAAAAACCATATACTGGAAGGCTGAAAAACGGTGTGTTTACACACACCGAGGCAAATGAGAACTGTTTGAATATGAAATCTCATGGCGGTTTCCGCCTGGGATGAGATCACGTGTATTTAAATTTTGGAAGGCAGCAAATGAGATAGCCCAAAAGTAATAGTGACAGGTAAGTAGGAGAATGAAGCAGAATGATAGTATTGTTGTTCAAGTCTTGTGCTATAGGGCAGAAAGGTATTCCCATGCTGTTGGAACAGTACATTTTCATTTTTGTAGATATTTATTAGGTTTTTGTAGCAATATAAGCAATGAAGTTGTCTTAAGTAAATTTGGTAGATTTCAACTTATATATGTACATGTAAGAAAAAAGGTTTTTAATTATTGGTCAAGACTTTTGGAAATGGATCATTCTCAGTACCCAAAAACGTGTTACGAAATGTTAAGAAAACAAGATGATGCAGGCAAAAAAATTGGGTAACAAACCTTAAATAGCTCCTTATGAGATACGGTTTTGCCTATGTATGGTTAGAGCAGCAAGTAGGTAATTCAGAGGTATATTTATTTCCACAAAGTCAACAAATCTCCTACATTAATATTTTTACTCTACATTTAAGTTTCAACTTGAACCAGAAAGATACTTAACATGTATTCAACCAAATAAGTTTAAAATTACACTTTCAAAATTTCGGAGCTCGAATCACAGTCTCAAAATTAATCAGGTGGACATATTAATAAAGATATTAAAAATAAGTATTGTTCCTTTTTGTGAAAAAACAGAGTGAACCAGTCGTTGAAGATGGAATTCACTTTTTACTATTTTCTAAAATTTAAACATCAATTCGTAGGAATTTATTGCCTTCCTATCTGTATGAATATCCAACTCGATAAAGTGACGTTATTATTTTCTACAAATATCCTTGCTGTATTGACAACATTGTCAATGTTCGTTCAACGATTGATTTTTTCGTCATTTGTTCACATACATATATCTGCCTTACTTAAATGTACCTCTTGTAGGTGGATCGGCGGTAGCCCTTTAAATAATAAAATAACTATTAAAAAGCGTTTGATACGAACAGCCAAAACATCTTACTTGCTGAACTGAAATCCTCAGATTCGCATATTTACAGAGAAGGACAATATATTATTAACCGTAGACATTGTTTTTAAAACAGTTCCTGAATAAAACATACGGTTCGGACTCTGTCGTACAATCAGGAGTAACTTACCGTTTGCTCCTGGTGGATTCCGTCTTGCGATACAGCAATTCACGATCGGAGATCACAACGCTGACTCTGGCTAACATCGAGGAAAACCTCCCTTTTTGTAAATTGCGGAACTATGACGTTTATCGTTTTGATTGGATCCCTGAGTGAGTAGGCGAGGAGTATAGGATGACAAAATCTTTCAAATCAACAATACCTTGTATTCTGCTGGGCTAAAAAACCCCGCATTTTTGTAGTATACCTCTGAGAATTATGACAGTCGGGAACACGTTTATGTATGTATGTATGTATGTATGTATGTATGTATGTATGTATGTATGTATGTATGTATGTATGTATGTATGTATGCGGGGAAGGAGGGAGGAAGGATGGGAGGGTGGGAGGGAAGGAAGGAAGGAAGGAAGGAAGGAGGTAGGTATGTAGGTAGCGCGTATGCAAGCATGTACATATGTATACATGTAAGTAAGGATCATGATTTTGCTGTATCATGGTCAATTGTTGCCAGAACATCGGATTACTCGATCATAAGCAACCGATATAATCTCTGTTTGTTAGAAACGTTTTAGTGCAATGCTTGGAGGTTAACGAGAAATAGGGCCACTTTTTTGTCGAGGCTCTCACAATTTCAAGGCTTTTTCGCATAAAGCTATGTACGACTGTGAGCGTCAAATGAATGCTAGAGAACAAATAACGGACATTCATCGCTTGTATAAAAAAACACCTTAACCCTTCACGGCATTTATGTGGTCCATTCAATTTGAGGTTAACATTGCGAGCAATCGTCTGCTTCGAGCTTGCAATCAGCTGTTTTCTAGAACAATCGTGCTCGAATAGCCTAGCTCGTACTTATAATTTGATCATTTCAAAAAAGCATCCACAACCGCAATCTTGATCTAATAAGAGACATTGTTCTAATGAGAGATCACTGTAAGCAACTGAGTGACAAAATTCACGACACGTGATATGGTGAGTATGGCATGGATCGTTGAATTGTTGAACTGATTTTGCGTTTTAGCTTCAACGGTTACAAATACATTAGTCGGGATATCCATATAAGTAGGATTGTGAAAACCACGTTTGTATTGCGTAAGAGAACTCAAGAAATTTGAGTCGGTCAAAGTGTTTTAATTCATTTTTATAGAGTGACAATTGAGAGCGTTTAAACTTGTTCAATATCTGTTCGGTATGGTAGCGCAACACAGCGGGAGAAAGAAAGCATTGACATATTAGGTGAGATCCCCGCCAAAATTAATTGGATATAAGTTGCCATGCATTGAATCTTTATATTCCGTGCGACTGTTGCGTAAAGCGCACAAAATCATCGCTGATGGTTCCCACTCGGCCCATCATACTTTCCAGAATTTTTTCAACAACCTGTGGAAGCGACTTGAAAAGTTAATATTTAAGTTTAAATTTCTGAGGAATTACAATAACATTTAGTAATGCAAGTAAAAGTCTGTCGCCATCCCCATAACAATAGTAACAATGTTCTGAAAACTGTTTGACCTTCGATTTATACAATTCATACCTTGTTCAACACATGTGTTGTTATGTACAAATCATAATTCAAAGTCCTTTCCTATTCGCCTGTCACTTATAAATGAACAACTCGTATAGAGAACCACGCTGATTTCAAATCATTGCCCTGCACGATATAGCATACTCAAGGATAACAACTACCATCGTCGTTGTATTCATTTATTTATTTATTTTGATTGATTGATTTATTCATTTATTTATTCATTTGTTCATTCATTCATTCATTCATCTATTCTGATGACCAACAGGAATAAATTTCCAATTACAGGAGCCGCAAAACATAACATCATACGATTACTAACAAACATAAAATTTACGAAAATAAATACAATGAACATACAAATCGTAAAAAAAATGATACAATATACTTGTTTTAAAGAAGCCTAAACCTGTCGAAAATGTCAATACTCGAGGTTAATTTGAATATATTGTTATAAGTGCTTAAAGCATGTGACATAAAAGAGTGTTTGGACTCCGTCTTGCGATACAGCAAGTCACGATCGGAGATCACAACGCTGACTCTGGCTGACATCGAGGAAAGCGTCCCACTTTGTAAATTGCGGAAGTATGACGTTTATCGTTTTGATTGGATCCCTAGTGAATAGACCAGGTGTATGGCATGACAAAAGTCTTTCCAATAAACACTATCTTGTATTTTGTTGGGCTAAAATAAAAATTTGTTTTGTAGTATACCTCAGAGAATTACGTCAGTCGGGAAAACGTGTAGGTAGGTAGTGAGGGAGGAAGGGAGGATGGCAACGTGTGAGGGAAGGAAGGAAGGAAGTAGGTGGGTAGGCAGGCAGGTAGATTGGCAGGTAGGAAGGTAGGCACGTATGCACGCACGTACGTAATCCCTATGTGTACAAGTAACTTAGTGTGGATCAGAACTTTGCTGTATCATGGTCAATTATTGCCAGAACATCGAATTACTCGCTTAAGCAACAAGTTCTTGGAGGTTAACGAGAAATAAGGCCACTTTTGGGGTCTCAGGCTGGTAAAGGACCGAGACGTGGGCAGAGTTTTTAACAATTCCAAGGCTTTTTCGCACCAGGTTGTGTACGACTGTGAGCGTCAAGTGTACGCAAGAGAATAAATAGCGGTCATTAACCCTTCACGGCATTTATGTGGTCCGTTCAACATAAGGTTCACCTTGCGAGCAATTGTCCGCTTCGAGCTTGCAATCAGCTGTTTTCCAGAACAATCGTGCTCGAACAGCCTAGCTTGTAATATAATTTGATCATTTCAAAAAGCATCCACAACCGCAATCTTGATGTAATAAAAGACATTGTAAGCAACTGAGTGACAAACTCACGAAACGTGATATGGTGAGTATGGGGTGGCTCGTTGAATTGTTGAACTGGTAAGGTTTTGTTTACGTTTTAGCTTCAACGATTTCAAATACCTTAAGTTAGAATATCCGTATAAGTAAGATCGTGAAACTAACGTTTGTATTGCATAGGAGAACACAAGAAATTTGGAGTCGGTCAAAGTGTTTCAATTTATTTGTATAAAGCGATCATTGAAAGCGTTTAACTTTTTACAATTTATGTTTGGTATGGTAGCCCAACAGAACGGGAGAAAGAAAGGACTCACAGAATAGTTCCGATCGCTATCAAATCGCCATTTATTGAATCGGTAATATCCTTACTTACATGTATTATCGTTTAAGATCCTATTTGCGATTAATTCTGTTCCTTGCCATGGTTAAATTGTAATGTGTTCTTCCCAAGTTTGCAGTCTGGTCATTCTAGCCATTCTCTTGAAATCACCCCTCAGGATAATTTTCAATTCGTTTCAGTAATTACGAACGTCGACTTATAGTTTTACAATGGCAGAAAACATGTTGCATCTCAAAATCACCACATTTGCCTGTATTTGCTTGCATCACTACTTGACATAATATATATTTCCCTATATCTGTGTAATAAACAATTGATAATTGTCCATATCAAGCAAATAAACAACTGATTGCAGCACAGCTGGGGCTCGGAAAAATAATTTATTTCAGACAAAATGCTACATGCGTCTTAATCTTTGGAAAGACATGGAATCATGAAAACATGAAAGCATGGAATCATGAAAACAGAGCATTGAAATTATCACGGCATTAAGCTTTCCTACCAAAATTATAAGTCAATTATGACTACTACATTCATAGAAGATGTTTTATACTGGCCTCATCGATCGTTTATTTCAGGCAACCTTGCGCCCCCTTAAAATACTGCAAACGTGAAATGTGTAACCTGTGAAAAAAACAAATTGACTGGTATTTCCAGTCGTTTACTCCTTCAGGGAAGACAAGCCTCACATTGAATCGTTTGTTATTCAGCATTGACCACGGATCAAAATGCTGCCCTAGTTTTAGATCCTTCATTAACTGCCCTTGTTTACGCACTGTTCATGAACTTCCCCTTTGTACGTCATTCATCCTTCACTAATTGGCCTTGCTTTTAAACACATTCATATTTTTCACCTCGTCTTTGATTATTCATTAACTAGCCTAGTTGTACACATTCGCTAATTGCCCTGGTCTGTACAGAATTGTTTTGCGTAGAAGAGTACACACAAGCACAAGTAAGCAGCTTTTGAGTTGAATAGTATTGCCGCGTGAGTTCATCAAGTTCCATTTCTGCTCTTCTATTTGCACTAGTTATGAAAGGTCTTGCGTGTAGAGTGAGACAGGCATATTTCTGGCATTTCTGTTTTGAATAACAACTTTGCAAAAATCTGATTACCAGCTGATTATACAACTTACAGTTTGTAGAGGATGAAGATTCGATTAAGATAGTAATAAATGTTATGAAGGATATTTACGAGTGCAGCAGGTTAAAAAATGACGGTAAAAAGTCAAAAGCAATGTGGGTAGGGAAAGCAGAAACTGCTACTAATGATAAGGGGGTGATATTGAATATACAAACGGGTCAGTGAAACCCGCGGGGTTTAATTTGGGTGTGATGCAGACAATGTAGAAAACTAAACAGGTCAAATAAATTTTTTTAAAAAGCTAGGAATATTCTAAACCACAAGTAATGCAAGTGATATTCCAGTACTTAATCGGGCCCTTCAGCCTTGAATATAAAGTAGCTGTAACGCTTTATGATTTTGATCTGTATGTAAATCGCAAATGCTTGTTCTACTCCTCAAAGCATGTAAAATACCTGCTATTTAGCTTTGTTTTACGTGTAGAATACACTGTTATTGTTAACACTTGCATTGAAGTCCAGACCAGAATTTACCTATCAACAATACCGATGCAATTTACTGTACAGGCCGGGTTAATGGGCTGAATACTTTACATCCGTGTATGCTGAGTGGAGTAGAACAAGAAACTGTCGTCGACATTAAAACAAAATCAGCCAGAAAAAAATCATCAAAAATTACAACTACTTAGTACTCTGTAAAGTTACTTCCGATCGAAACAACGGGCGTCTAGATAAGAAGGATAATTTGGGTTTTGAACACAAACTATTTTCAAACTTATTTTGCTGCCAAAATCGGTCGGCGATAATGCGGCTTTCGAAAACGAAATGAAAATTAGATTTGCTTTACGAGACACGTTGCTCCGAAAATTTTCTCTTCTTCCGTTCACACCTTCTCCAGTTACACTCTTTAAAACGAGGAACGACGTAGGAAAATGTAAACGACCTGCAATTCGGCAAAATGCCTAATTGAGAATAAACCGATTTTGAACTGAGTTCGGTCGTGTTTTCCGGACTCAACGAAAGTGAACAATAATTAGATGAATAAAACACTTAGTAATATTGCATAGATAATGGTTTAATCTCACATTTCATATGGTGTGAAACCATCGTGACCGGTCGAAACAAAGCTAAAAAAGAGTGGATTTTGGAAATAGAGCGAAAGTCGAAAGTTTGAATAAAGTTAACGTATGCATTTGAATCTGTAATCCGGAAAAAAATTGCAGACGGACGCAGGTACTGACGGGACGGACGGACGGACGCAATGATTGACATATGATTAAAACCATTAAAGTCCCAAAAGCGATAAGTTTAGCATTAATT
>LD367298.1:3131-17726 GCA_001465055.1 Ptychodera flava | reverse complement strand
CGAATAATTTAATTTTGTTGGTCGCTGCCTCATGATATACCTAGCCAATAGCAGAAGGGTTGATATTAGATATGCAAATATATGTAAACCAGGTTGCCGGCATATAATCTGATGAATGACTGCATGCTGCCTCTTTCGATAGTTCGGATCTGACGACGACAGAACCTCCCAATAAACGCAACCATGACGACCAAACCTCCCTTCAAAGTTGGTAAGCATGAGCAATTTTCCTATTATAGCTGCAAAACCTATCCGAATCATCAGCGTTTCTGAATAACACAGCATGCAGGACGTAAAATGCATACTTTTACAGCAAGACTCGGTTTTTCATCGTGCTCGTGCACACATGTCATTTAAGTCAGGTTGACCTCTGACCTGTCTACGACCTTGTAGAGGAAGATTGAAACATGTGAAACGGAACGATAACTTAGCGACTAGAAGTTGAATGTGACGTTTCTTTAATGATTTAACATTGATAAGATGTTTATAGTATTATCTCATGAAGCTAACTGCCGAATAGCGTTTTTTTACTTTTATATAAGTAAACCCCGGGAGTCGTGCTCTGGTAGTGGCTAGTGGTACATGCTGCTTTTTATACTTTCGCTGCTCCTCATTATTAACAATAAGCTTTCACCCAAGTTTAAAGAAAATTTTACCATCACATGTACACGTGTGCTATAAATTAAAATGGCACCAGAAGTAATGTCAGTTGAACTTGAGTTAGTTTTACCAAGGAGACCCTAAGATATCCACAGTCTGGCTGTGATTTTGATTTTTTTATTGAAAATTGCAATGTCATTTAGATTTGAATCTGTGAGTGGCATGAAGTGAGAGGCTCAAGCCAGTCATGAGAATGTACATATAAATTACGTACCGGTATACTTTAATAGTGTTAACTTTTGGTGTATAAAATGGAGGAAGTGTTGAGAAGTTTATAACAAATATGGTGCTTGTGTTCTCATTTTTATCATTGTGTATTTTTGTTAGTATATTGAAGTATTTAGCTAAGCTACTGTCCTGTTATCTATTGATAAACATTTTTTGTGCTGGTTAAATGTGGACTGTTTCATAAATGAGACAAAAAAGACCAGACAATTGTGTTTTACTCTTCAAAGTCCATGTCAAACATCCATCAGGATGAATGGAACATTATTTCCTGTTTTTTGTTCTCTTTAATTGGCTCATATTGTGTGCCTTTAACTTTTTGATCATTTCATGTAAAGACAGGTTTCTGATATCAGCCAAGGAAAAATATTTGTAGCTTTTACAAATTGTATGCAGGTAATCTCTTTTTCTCAGAAAAATATTTTTTTGTAGTATTAGGTTAGAAACACCAATGTTTGGCTCAAGTAAAATAAATTTGTAAAATCACATGATTTTTTAATTCTTAATGAGACACAGGTGTATGAATGTGAACTTCCCTTGTTACAAACAAGCAGGAATTAGATCTTGGATGTTTGAAAAGATGCATCATGGAATTTATAATGATAGCATGAATATGCTCTGTCAGGGACCTTTCGAAACATGGAAGCAGAGTTCATGCAACTCATGCTACTACATGTACTGACTTCATTGACTTCTTGTGACATTTGTTGAAGTATTCAAACATTTTGGACGTAGCATAAACCTACCTTTGTACCTCTGACAACATGGAGTGCTTTAAAGAAATACTTGAGACCGCACTGCACTGTATTATAAGTACTGATAAATTACGTCATTTCAGGTGCTTTTCATAATCTGCTGATTGTACACATCAATCATGTGTGCAAGGTGGAAAAGCTTAGTTTTAGTCATATACCGTAAAATTTTTTATCATAGTGAAATTGAAGTTGATTGATTCTATGAATATCTATACAAAGCAGCATGCTTCAGTGCCCGTTTTTCTACTCAGTTAATGAGCAGATTGCTTTTGTAACTAATTGTGTAAGCAAACTAACTGGGTTTGGTCTTGTTGTATTTTGTAACCTTTATTGACTTTGCCAGATACGAGATATAAGAGAATGAACATAGATTTATATGTAAGTGTAGGTATTCCGTAAACTGTATGAACTCTTGATCAGGATGATATGTGTATTTAACAAACTGAAGATTTATCCAGCCCAACAGTGGATTACAAAATCATCTAAGTCCTTTACTTTCTATATTTGGTCAAGCTGTTGTGGAGAAAAACCTTTCTTCTAATTATTGAAGTCCAACTCTGCATTTTCATTCACTTGAAGTTCTCAAAATATTCACTGAGGTGTAAAGATTCCACCATTTATCAAGTATGTCTTGCTTTTCGTCTGTAAAGGCCTTGCTTAAAACGTTGTCCAATGCTAATGAAGGGTATTTGCTATTCTACAGCTGACATTGAGATGGCCGCATGGGGCCGTAAAGAGATCGAAATGGCAGAGAATGAAATGCCTGGTCTCATGAGTATGAGAAAGAACTATGGTCCAAAGAAGCCACTGAAAGGAGCCCGTATTGCTGGCTGTCTGCACATGACTATTCAAACTGCTGTGTTGATTGAGACACTCACAGAGTTAGGTGCAGAGGTAAGACTAAGAACCGCACACTGAACTTTAAATAAAAATCTTGGAGAACTTTCACTTATGTTCCAAGTTTTGATTTGAATAGAACAATTTTAATCCTAGAAATGTGCAAAAATGCTTGATATTCGAATGTTACAAAGTTCCATCCATGCAAACTCCTCTCCCCATATTTCATATATTATGGTTGTAACCGCTGCTTTAACCATTTGGACTGTACCAAAATTCAGGTAAAATACATTTCAGTAAATGTTTACATAGAGATGACAAGTAATTTGTACCAGCTGAAACTACCACATTTAATGAATCGCCAAGTCGTCATTTTCTCAGCCAGAAATTCAGAATGAAGTTCAAAACTTGAATTTTTAAATCATCTCCACAGTGAAATGTAAACACCTAGTCACAATAACCAAAATAAATATCACTCCTGGAAGAAAGCTGTGTTCTTTTGACATTACCATTTTGAGGAAATATATCAATAAATATGCTCATCTGTGCTAAAAAATATAATTGCATGTCAACAGTTATGCCGTGTATCTTCCAATTGTCAAATGTCAATGTGTTGTTCTGTTGCAAAGGTGACATGGTCAAGCTGTAACATCTTCTCCACACAAGACCATGCGGCAGCTGCCATTGCCAAGACTGGTGTACCAGTCTACGCATGGAAGGGAGAGACGGATGAAGAGTACATTTGGTGTATAGAACAAACCCTGGTATTCCCTGATGGCAAGCCTCTCAACATGATTCTGGACGATGGCGGTGATCTCACCAACCTTGTACATACCAAATATCCTCAATATTTAGATGGTAAATTACAAAATATTGTTTTTTCCCTTTATATGGAATACTGTTTGTTGTGATTCTTTGAAGTCTTATGATTTTTCAAACTATCTGTTGTAGAAAATGTCTACAGATAGCAAAACATATGAACAAAGTGTCGTGCAAAAACAGCTTTGTGCAACTCCCAAACACGGTTCAAACATATTTTGAAGATCAGTTTTGTTTAGGTAACTGAGATTAGAAATGTAATAGTGTCACTTATGTTTTTAATCACCAGATATCAAGGGTTTATCAGAAGAAACCACTACAGGAGTACATAATTTGTATAAAATGATGAAAAATAATGCTCTTAAAGTTCCAGCCATCAACGTCAATGACTCCGTCACAAAGGTAAACTATCATTGATTATACAGTAAACTGTTTTAAGACTGACAGCTTTTGAGCTCTAGTGTTGCGTAATTCTGTTACTTTATTCTACTACATACAGTGTTGTGTAAAATTCATCAACCATAAGTTAATGTAGTAATTGCAACTTTGTGAAAAAATTTTCCAAACGGTGATCAAGATAGGTGTATCTCAGCACAGAATAAAACATCAAAGACTGTTTGACCAGAATCCTGCCAGGCTAGTCTATTCCCCATCTGCCAAGTCACTATAAAGCAGTATTGAACCAAAACCTAACATATTTTCACTCACTCGTCGTGATGTGTTATAGTGGATTACATCCCTGACAATCATGTGTACACTGTACAGTAACTCTCTTTTCAGGGCCTTCACATGTACAGGTCTTTGTTAAAATTCAATGTAAGGGATAGGTTTATAGGTTTTAACAATGGCAAGTCACAACTACTGTCTGTGTTTGGCAAGATAAATGATTAAAGGAAGCAAGTTTCACATTGTTACCTGAGTGTGCTTATTGCTAGATTGTTGATCTCATAGTAATTTACTTCTAAATTTCTTATGTCTTTGTAATCCATAGAGTAAATTTGACAATTTGTATGGTTGCCGTGAGTCACTCGTTGATGGAATCAAGAGAGCCACTGACGTCATGTTGGCAGGGAAGGTGGCAGTCGTCGCCGGATATGGTGATGTCGGCAAAGGAAGTGCACAGTCACTGCGTGCCTTCGGTGCTCGCGTCATCATCACAGAAATTGATCCCATCAATGCCCTTCAGGCCTCAATGGAAGGTAATTCTGATTGTTGATTTAACGATATTCTGACAATGATTATTCTTCTGTCAGTACATGGTTTTGGCTCATTATTTTTGCCAGCAACAATCATCACCCATCTGATAGGAACTCTTGTATTCATTTCTGTAGAATAATATAAATTTAACACAGTAGCCTAGCACTGTACATAAGAATATATGCTTCTATTGAAATAATCAATTAAAAAACAAGATGTGATCTGATCCATCACATTTTCAATATTCAGCATAAGGAACAAATATCACATTTAAAAAATCCTAGTTTCAGCCAGGTCTCTGATCAGAGGTTCTTCTTTTCCATCACAGGTTATGAAGTTACAACCATTGATGATGCTTGCAGCAGAGGTAACATCTTTGTGACAGCGTCAGGATGCAAAGACATCCTCAAGGGTCATCATTTTGAGCAGATGAAGGAAGATGCCATCGTCTGTAACATTGGTCACTTTGACTGTGAAATCGATGTCAAATGGTTGCAAGAGAACGCCAAGAAAGAAACCATCAAGCCACAGGTACTGTCCAACAACCATTGATCATGGTATCTTTGCAATCATTTCCAGGACCTAGTTACACTACTGTTTGATCAGTGTCTTTCAACTCAAACTCCTTCATCAGATTTTCTTTATATACATCAGAAAGAAAAGCGTAGATAATCACAATTTCATGGACACATATGTTTCTTCACACATTGTTTGCTACTTCCAGTGTCGGCTACACAGACTGTCTGTTTGTCTTGTCACAGGTTGACCGTTACACTATGAAGAATGGTCGTCACATCATCCTATTAGCTGAGGGTCGTCTGGTCAACCTTGGCTGTGCCATGGGTCATCCTAGTTTTGTCATGTCCAATTCTTTCACCAACCAAGTCCTTGCTCAGATTGAACTCTGGACCAAATCTGATGAATACAAGATTGACGTCTACATGTTGCCCAAGAAGGTAAGATTTCAAAAGTATATTCTAACGAAGTCAGTTCCACTTGGCCGTTAGGGATTTCCAATGTTACTCAAGTGTTTGCGCTAACAAATTTCACTGCAGTTGAAGTTAACGTCTGTGTTTGGTCAGCACAGGAGAGTCCCCAAAACAACACTTTGTTTCAAAGACTCTTTAGCAAGTTTTGCTTATCATACCTTTTCAACCATGATCTCCATGGTAAGAAAATACTACAGACAGATATAAATAAAGATTTTGCACACATCGGGTCACTGGGCCTTGCCCTGTTGTTGGAATGTGCATATGTATGGATGCCTATCATGATGATAACTTGCATACACCCAGAATTGGGTTTAGGTGTGATTTTTTGTCCAGATCAGTGTATTATGTTGCTAAAGTCTAAACAATGATTATGCTACACAAACTTTTTCCCGAGTCAGACTAGCTGTAACAGTTCACTTTAAATAAACAGGAAACCATCTTGCTGCATAGTTAGCTAAATCAGCTGTCTACAACAACCTTGCATTGACCCTTTTCCACTCATGTTGGTTACTTCCACAGTTGGATGAAGAGGTAGCTGCTCTCCATCTGGACCATTTGGACGTCAAACTTACCAAACTCAGCGACGATCAAGCCAGTTACCTCGGTATCCCACAAGGTGGTCCATACAAACCAAGCCACTATCGGTATTAACGTAAAAAGTACACTCCATGATGAAAATAAGTAACGGACAAATCTTTGGAATTCAGGGGTTTATGTTTTTGTTTTCATAGTGACCCATTTACTTGTTTTCTTGTCTTTTAAACAAAAATTGGATCTTCCTTCCTCAGAGATATCTGATTTCTACAAAGGGTTATGTCCATTTCTGTTCTTGCCTAATCTCCAAAGCATGATGGGAAATATTGGTGAAATCATGACAATGGGTTTTGGGGGATAAAACTCATAGTAACACTATACATTACCAAAGAATCTAACCGGATTTTGAAGAAACCATTAGTTTGTATGTGAAACCTATCCTAGAAAAGAAAGGAAAAAAGATGAACATGAACAAAAATACACTTCCAATATTTTAGTAGCCTGCTTTAACACCTCAGGAATATAATGGAATGATCTGGAAACCCATTGGCCAAGGGTATGGCAATCCTTGTGGGGTAGGACAAACCTACTTATGAGAGGGGAGGTCAGAATATTTCTTGCATCCTACTTTAGATATGGAAGTCTTCAAAAGATCTGTTGGATAAAACTGAACTGTCAAGAGATGTTTGAAAACTGGGCCATTCAATCTCTGAAATGGAAAATCTCTTTTAGGAACAATAAAAGAAGATGAAAAAAGTGAACGAGTGTGGCGTTTCTTTCTTGCTATGTTTATTGGACCTTCAGTTCTTTATCACCATGTCAACCAGATCTGTGTTCATTGTGTTCTGAATGAACATAAATTTGCAATATCCAGTGTGTATGCAACTAGTTGTACATTGGACTGGACTTGACTTTCAGTGCAAAGTCGATGTAGAATAACTTGCTCTTGTCACAATCCTTTTCTTGATTTAAAACCTTGTTTTCCAAAAGTGATTTCACAGAGCAATTGATTTCAACATCCACAGTTTCTTTGACTCCTATGCTTGTTGCTTTTCAACCAAACTAGATGTCCCATACATATTAAATCAAGACTTTCTCCATTTCTGGGCACACGGTCACTGTAGCCGACAATGAGATGCTAATGATATGCGTAGTAAATAAGTTTAAGGTTTCCTCTAATAACTTTCACCTGGTTGCTCACTTTCTACTATATTTATAGTATTTAATATACAAAGTCAGACTTACTCTACCTGCAACTTAAAACTGATAGTGATTTTGTAGCTCATTCTTTACCACTTTTCATAGTATTTGATAGCCATTATCAGACAGTTTGTGTCGGCTACATGGACAGTCTGCCCATTTCTGTGACTCTGAGTGTCACACCTAGTTATCCACTTTCCCATTTCCACTACAAATGAGACTGATGTAGTGAGCTGGCTGGGAGTAAATCATGCTTGGTCCTCAGATACAGAGCAGCAAATTTATGAATTGTCAAGAATGCCTCTCTAAAAGGTATATGATAAATATTACGAACAAGGTGATAAAGGTCGGTGAATACCATCTCACTCAATTGTGATGATGTAAACTGCACAGAATTCAAATGCTACACATGTCCCTTGACTGAATATTAATGAAGGAAACTCCACAAAGTGGATCTATCTTTGTCACTGACATGATGTAGATCATTTAGCTGCAGTTGGTCATTATGGCAATGATTTTAAGGGAAATGGCCATACACATGTAATCTCGAGAGTCAGTTTAGTTGTAAACATTTCAAAATGTACCCTAAACAGTCATTGTTGAGCCTTCAGCTCTCACCTTTAAAGTGCATAGAATTTGTGCCTACTCCGTGGCACTTCCCTTTGACACTGGCTACTAGGTACTCGACAAAAAAGAAACTACGAGGGACTCTTTCGTAGCAGAGCCATTCAGCTCCATTGTCTATGGTTTTGTTGAGTTTATTGACAACGTCAGGTCATGTCCCCAGTTGAGCGCAGGCTATCTCACTGAGTAGTAGGCTAATTCACCAGGCAGCAGGCTAACCACCAGACAGTAGGCTAACTCGCGAGAAGTAGGCTAACTCAACACCAGGCGGTAGGCTAATTCATCGGGAAGTAGACTAACTCAACGGGCAGTAGGCTAACTGGGTGGTACAGGGCAAGCATAGCAAAACATTGCAAAGACAGCTGAGTTGGCATTTGTTGATCTTCAATGGCACTACCACGTTTGCGATTTCGCCTAGGTGGGACTGTGAGCAAATAGGGCCATCGTTTATCAATAAAGATGACAAATGACAATAAATTTACAAACAAATTTTTTCTTTAATATCATATGCGAAATAAAATAATCTGCACAAAGGAGACCTATTTTCTGAAAATATTGATAATATTCAAAAGTTTACATCCAAATTTTTGAAAATCTTTTCTTAATATTTTGTCTTCCTTGTGATGAGAGCCAATGTGATAAATTTTCAGAAATCTTAAACATTACGTCACAAAGCTTCACTGTCATCTATCTAGCTGAGTTATCCCACTGGACACAATTAAATCTATCAAAGAATGTCGCAGCTGTTGAAATCATGGCCATTACAGCCTCAGAGTGCGCCCCCAAGAGCTAGGCTTTGATCCTTCAATCACTGTATTTTGTTCTCTGTGACATCTCTGTTCACCTTGGCTGTTTCCCACCTTGCATTGGATAACATGTTTCTGTCAGATCCATTTAATGGAATCATTCTGGTCACCTGCTGTCAATAAATTTGATTTGAGTTTCTTGTTCAAAAACTGGAAGCTGCCTTTCACTTCAAAGTTTGCTCTTCTTGGCAAAGAAATTCATAATGGCCTGGAGACACTCTTCAGAAGTACTGGTCTCTGCCAGCACTTCAAATTCTTTATTGTTGACTTGGTGCAGTAACTCTCTGTCCAAACCACGTATCAGCTCTTTGGACAATCTTAGAGACTGTAAATAAAGCATTCACAAATGGTAATTGAATGTGAAATTCATATATCATTTGCAAACAATATTTTTTGTAAAATACATTTCATTTATGATCACAGAGGATATTGACATCAAGACAAGCAACACTGCCCTCACTGACTGGCTGCTGTCATATCCATAAATGTTGGACATAATTCACTGATTTTTTTTTCAAGCAGACTTGAAAAAAATGCTGATGTTATTGCCCAGACCAACATGTGCAAAAACAGGAAACAAGACTTTGTCCTTTTTTGGCCAAAGTTCCAAAGTTCAAGGACAAAAACGCAACAAGTACCTGTTGACGGTCAAACAACATTATACTGCATCCTGTACAAATCTATAACAAACACATAACCACATGAAAGTGATAACCTTCAATACTGAGTTACACTGACAATGTGAAACACCGAGATGTATATGCTTACATTCTTTGGTAGTCCCGCATATTCTTTGATTCTTTTCTGAACTTCTGTCTGAAATTGACTATCTGGAAATACTTCAGCCACGAATCCTCTTTCTAAGGCTTCTTTTGCAGTCATCTTCCGACCAAACAGCAACACCTCATTTGCCTGTGGGTGTCATATAAAAATACCGCAATTATACGGTGTCGCTCAAATTTGATCAGAATTGGTACATACCAAAGATCAACAATAAGTGTTATTTCTATCTGTTCAGTGTAGGAAAATTATACGTTGATGTTATGACAATTTCTGCACAGTACAACCAGAAAAACAACAAGAAATATTTAAACCAGAAAATTAAGAATGACAAAAGTAAATAAGGTCTGAAACTTTAGATACTGAAGGTCAACTTTAGCAACATGCATAGCAGAGAATCTTTCTACCATGGATGTACAAAAATACACATCCATATGGTTTCAGCAGATCTGTTAATATGTCACACTTCATAAACAATGACAGGAAATGAACAATTAGCTGTTTCAGTTACTGCTACCACTCCCAAACATAATAGGTACCCTGCATACAAATAGGTTAAAGGTTAAAATCCTCTTATTCAGATGTGTGGGCTGATTCAGTGCACTGCCACCACTCCTGCACACTTGCAGTATTTCCCTTTTTCTTACCTCATTTGCACATTTTTGACATTGATGTGTTCATTTGAACAAATTCACATCTCAACCCCTACATCTACCTGTACACCAAATACTGAGACCGTAGCTTTGGCGGTATGGGAGCCTTTGTGTGTGACGGACATACATCCGCACATACCCACAAATATACAGACATACAGACGCCACTCACACTCATCATATAAGCTCTTTTTGGTATTTATATATAAAACCAAATATGAGCTAAAAATGAAACAAGCTATGTCATTATCAGGCATGCAATTTCAACTTTAAAGATGATCAGATCTTTATGTTATGCGACTGGTAATTAACTCATCATTGAATACTTATTGAGCCTTTCAACGCTGATTCCAATTTTGTCATTGGAAAAATGGGGTTGTGCAAAACTTTGTTAATCAGAAAGGGCTGAAAATGGAAGCTGGAAAGAAATGAAAGACACAATACCAAATGTCAAATTTTCATGATCCTGAGATGTATAAAGATTTCAAAACAAATCTATTTGAGTTTCTTCCACAAATTTTTTTTCAAATGTTCCTCTCAAACCTCTTTTTGATCACATTCCATTTACATAACACACTACAAAGCCATAAGAATTGTCATGGCAGCCCTTACATGATAAACAATGCAACCAATGCAAGCTGTGAACTGCCTAGCCCTTTATGAAAATACATCTTGTGTTTGGCAGTGTTTTGATTTCTCGAAGAAGTGATGTACCTTTGCTTGTCCCATGATTCTGGGAAAAAGAATTGATGAGCATCCTTCTGGACTTTGTCCAAGTGAAGTGAAAGGGGTGTGAAACGTAGCCTGTAAAAATGAAAAGACAGCAAAGGTGACATTTTGAAATTGGTCATGAATGCAAATTTTAATAAAAATGTAACCTTTTATAAACAATCGGTTCATGTGAGTATAAATAAAATAACAAAGAGATTACCTACAATCACATGACCAAAAAGTAACTGTTTTTTGAAAATTAGATTGTACAGAAAGAGACACACAATCAATACATACAACATGTTCAGACTTTCTGGCTGTCATTTCTGTAATATCCTTGCTGCATCTTGCATCATAAATTTTCAGACATATACATCATTCACAGCTGTCAGAAGATTTCCCTTCAAAAATCCCAAATTGTATAGTAATACGGATGATGACACATCATATGGCTTATCATTTATTTTTAACAATCCTTTTCTTACATACTTTGTCTGAGCTGTAGACAACATCACAGAGTGCCAAGGTAGTTACTGCAATGCCAATAGCTGGACCATTGACTGCAGCAATCAGTGGTTTGGGAAAATCAATAAAAGCTGAGATCATATCTCTGTGAAAATGGCAGACAAGACATGATGATGAGATTATCATAAAATGAGCTCTAGGGAATGAGATCAGATTTTGCCCGTTTGATGACATTATCATAAAATGAGCTCTGGGGAATGAGATCAGATTTTGCCTGTTTGGTTTGAAGTAAAATTCACCTAGGGGAAAGATCTTCAGACTTTAAAACTTTTACAACTATATTTTGGTACCACTTGTGGGGACTCATTTTGAATCTCCTTGAGTAAATGAAGTTTTCAAAGGCTTTTTTTTTTTTCTTTTTTTTTTAATATTGCAAATTAATAATATCCTCACAGATATAACACAGTGATGTGACCATTTTGAATATTAAGTGTCACGAAATAATGGGTAATTTGTTTTTCTTGTACCAATTAAGTTTTGTATGGTTTTGTATGGATTTAGATCCTTGATTTTGATAGAGAATAGTTGAAGCTTCCTTTAGAAAAGTTTGTGCAAAAGTTAAAGCCTTTAGTGTCAGTGTCCATACTACCAAAATTTGGCAAAGGCAATTGAAATTCGTTCCATTTACTTTACCTTGTTAGTATTATGAAAGCACAGACAAATGTAAAATTCGGTGAGTCAGAAAGAGGACTCAAACGTGAGTATATATGTACATCAAGCCTACAATCTTTGTTTGCCAAGGTCTCTTGTCCAGCAGCTTGAAAAATGTAGTCAAACTAACGACCCATACGAGCAGATGATACAAGCCTACTAATGTCTACCTATGATTATTACTAAACTACAACTACTCGTATCTATTCTTTTGATCTACGCTGTGACATTTTGTGGCAAACCAGAGATCTTGTCAGAAATAGGTATATGAATATATTACATGTAAAGCAATAAATCTAATTTCCTATTTGATTTTCACACTGTTATTATCAGTCTCTCCCCTATATGTAGTCAGGGTATGTACGTACACCAAATGCAAGATTTATGTATGGCACAATCTTGTCAAACAAGCCTCACTTTTGCAAAAGAATCTCGATCAACCATACTTTTAGAATCTACAGCATCTTCAGTTCATTTTGCAGCTATTCAAAGGTTCTACTCTGGATTAAAAAGGAGATATGTGTGTCCCACAGACTTAGTGCACCAAAGACATCATGTGATGGCGGTTACACAAACCCATGTGTACAAACTTGTGGAAATACACATATTTCTGTGCGCATTTGTTCATGTGGGTTCATTTGTAATTTGTTCCTTTCAGATATTCCTTAGAATAAATATCCTTTACTGTCACTGTCAGTAACTAGTATCATTTGTCTGCAAAATAAATATTATATTGGATTATTTTTTTCTTCTGATGAGCAATCTTTACAAAATCTTAAAGCATTTTTGAAGAACCAATTAATTCTGGTAAATCGGTCTTACTGTACTGTTTTCTGTCCACTAGCTGCTAGTTCTTGTATGTTGCCATGCATGAAATTAGCCAGATCATTACCAGACGAGTAGTATTCACCGGCACCTGTATATAATTACACAATATATGGTTTAGAACCTCAATCTCTGCATAGTTTTGGTGTCCAAAAACTAACAAAATAACTTTTGTGGCACTGAAAATATATGAAGAAGTTCTAAACTAACAATGTGTGAAATGTTCATATAAAACATTGGCATTGCCCACTTTTTCATCATTCTGAAATTTGGCAAGGTGTTAATTCACTTTGTGTTGATTGTTTAAGGTTGCTGTTTTCACCCTATGTACATTCTTACCTGTGATGACAGCTATCACTACATTGGGATCTTTACCAGCTGCTATCAGTGCACTGCCAATCTCAGCAAACATCTGAAATGCATTATGTTTAAATGGGTTTTGCTTACCACTGATGGATGAGATACGAGAAAGTAAGCTTTCTCATTTCCCTTTGTAATACCATTATGACACATCACTGGCCAGACTTTGCAAAATTGAGCAGACTATAGGAATGAATCTTTGAATAAAAAGTAAAAAGTTGCACGCCTAAAAAAAAACTTGGCACTATTCAGATGTTTCATATTGCTGGACTTTGGACAACTTCATGATTTATTATTTAACAGTTCACTTTCACCCGAAAAATCACACTTTTCACCCCAAAAAAATCAAGAAACAAAAATGACATTAATAAACGGAAAAGTATGATAGATGTAAAAAATCAGCTGAGCTCTGCCAGGTTCTAATTATAGAACAAAAATAAATTAAAAGAATTTGAAGGAAAAGAATGAGAAAAAAGAAAAAATAAGAAAGCTTGAAGAAATAGAGTAGAAGCATTACCAAGGACATACAAGATTATAAGCTGCATTAAACTGAATCAAAGGAGTATGAGGGTGTGGAAACCACAGTAAAAATTGCCTTTGAAGTTTACTTGAATAAAATTTGAGTTGTACAAAAATTAAAGGCAAGTATTTTTATCAAAAACTTAGCAACAAATTTATAATAGTGATCCTGGACAGCAAAGCACTGAATTTCTCAGCAAATATTAATTTTTATCCCTTGAACTATTCTATAATTTGACAAATGTGACCAACAAAGCAACAGAAATATGATAATATATGAATTTTTGAGAGAAAATATTCAAAAAAATGTTAAATATAATTGAAATTATTGTTTCAGCGCAAATCAAGATGAGTACTGGTCTATCCTATAAAAGTAAAAGGGGTAACTGCTCAATCATCAAGACACATTGTCAAGATTTTTGTATGATTTATGTGAAATTGACAACATTACTGCATTCACCATATTTTCCTGCAACTCAAAGGGTCAACAGTTATTCTAGTTTAAGACCAACCTCCATAGTTATGGCATTTTTTCTTTGAGGTCTGTTCAACAATATGATACATGCTCCATCTTCAACTGTGTAAATGATGTTCTTGTAACCACCATCAGATGCCCTTTGACCTCCTTTGGGCTCCATTGCTCTCGTGCTTGGTCAAAATCTCCTCTTTCCTTGCCAATGATATCTATATCACAAAAAAATTATGATTGCATGCAAATATTAATCTTAAGAATAACATTAGTTGAAATATTAAATTCATGATAATTTTTTTTAATCATGCAAATAGGAACGAGAGTGCTCAAGTTATGTAATTGCAGAATATGCTTGTTTATCATATATTAAAATATTCAAGTAAAATTTTGAAACAAACAATAAAACAGACATAATTTTGTCAGGTCCATAAACCCAAACACACACACCCC
>LD367278.1:0-11210 GCA_001465055.1 Ptychodera flava | reverse complement strand
TTTCAACGCATCGGAAACTGGAGTTTTAAGCCTGACTGTAACTCTGACAATTTCAACTGTTCTCTCATTCCCGGCCATATGCTTGATATTTCGCTTATGTGGACCATACTTTTGCAATCGACGGCTACCTGCAGCATGTTCAGTAGCCACGACATACTTCCTGCCGCCAGCTGGGAAGAAGACTGACGCATGCGCACTCCTCCGGACGGAATTAACGTAATCTACTTACGCTCTTGAGATAGCCTTGACTAATCTGGAAACCGTTAAGACATAAGAAAAACACGGCACGCGAACTGGCCTACAATGCTCATTTTTGTTAAAATCTTACTCATTTCCGAGTATGTTATGCTTTCAAACTTATCGTCCACTCAAAGGCCATATTAGACAGATTCAAAATTTACCATAAAACGAAAAATGACCAAAATCACTAAAGGAAGGTGGGTCTACCCCTTAATCTACAAATGTAAGCTCATCCGCTTTTCTTTTAATACACTTGTAAGTTTTTAATCTGATCTTTTGGCTATTAATTTCGATAGGGAATGTATATTAAAAGAATTCATTAAATTTAATTTACTTTTTATGTCAGGCTTTTGTAACATTAACTCAATGCTGATTACATAATTAGAATATTCATTCTAATCATGAATAATGCTAAATAATTGATTGAATAGGTGATTAAATAGGCTATTTTCGTGAACCCCGTTTGACTATACACCCTTGTGCTTGCGTCAATATCGTGAGTCTGCTAAAAGAATGTGACTAAACTCTCTGCAAAAGTCACGCATATTAATGGACTCTGCCATGTGCATAAGGGAATGGACAAAAGACCTTCAAGATGGTCAAATGAGAAAAACAATCTGCAGAGTAGACTATTAAGTATTGCAATAGCTATCAGTATATTTGAAATTTTTAATTGCAGTGAAATTCTATAGGATGGACAAGAAGGTATACCATGGGAATGGGTCAAAATAGCACAAGTCTGCGGAGCAAATATTTGATAAAAACTTTTTATTTTACAGTCGATAAAACAGTGCAAATTTGGGGAAACAGTCCGCATGCTGCGGAAAAAAAATTACGGACCGGGGAAAAATTGCTTGTCGGCATCCTGACCGTCTGTGCTACGGCATTTTGTAATACTGACGTGTTTTGTAATAACTTACGCAAAATGTAATAAGGGGTATCAGCATTTTGTAATAACTGACGCATTTTGTAATAACGTCTGCAGCATTTTGTAATAAACCAGTCTACGCGTTTTGTAACAAGGGTATCAGCATTTTGTAATAAAAAATTGTCTACGCATAATGTAACAAGGGTATCAGCATTTTGTAATAATTCGCACTTGGTAATAACAGTTAACGCATTTTGTAATAACTGACGCATTTTGTAATAACGTCTGCAGCATTTTGTAATAAACCAGTCTACGCGTTTTGTAACAAGGGTATCAGCATTTTGTAATAAAAAATTGTCTACGCAAAATGTAACAAGGCTGTCCAGCATTTTGTAATAATTCGCACTTTGTAATAACAGTTAACGCATTTTGCAATAATTTTAAAAACTTTTCCCAGTTTTAAACCATTAACAAATATTTTATTGACTTTGGAATGGTATTACAAAGTGTGTGTTTACTCGGTAAGTAAGTACAAAAAATTGATCGCTGCCCGACTTCCATTTCAAATTAGAAAGACTTAATTTAAGATAGCTGGCAATAAATATTTTTACTACTGATCATCTGAGGCAGGTAACTACTAGATTTTGACTGCTTGATTGTCATATATATGAGAGAATCATTGGTATACACAGTCAGTTGATTTATTAGATAGAGGATAACGACATTGTTTCTGTATTGCAGACAACCAGCAATCAACAGGTAGATACTCTGATAAAATAAAATATAATAACATAAAATAAATTATTATACATCTGCCTTCGCAAACAATAGAATCGAGTTTCCGTAAAAACGGGCACGCAACGGGCATGCGATAACCCCTTTACTTTCATATTTGATGATTAACATTGCGTCATTGAATGGCTTACATGGAGGAAACCCCTAGCGCGACGTCTGTCACCGGCAGCCACCTCCTTGTTGTGAACGAAACTCCATACTGTACTTTGAAAATAATTTCTGATAACAGAAACAGACGTAAATGTTTTACGACTGTTTGAAGGTGAAAAATATTATGAGGTAATAACGAAAGTGTTTATCGAGACGGCACTGTACAATTATGGCACGACATCGCTGCTCGGCTAGTGCATCGAATGTTGGATGAGCGCGCAAACAAAGATGGCGTTTACCCTTAACCCGCTCGCAGTTAAGAAAGTGATGCATAATATGCCTCTAATGTGTATGGAATAATGCATCGGAAACGACGAGTGCATATATTCTTGATAAAAAAGGAGATGTATAACAATAATTATTACGAAAATACCTCAAAGTATAAAGCACTCAGACATTAGTGCAACTCATCGTCCGACACGCTATACGCGCGCTAATGACCACATGTATGTGCTTTTATACATTCATTTCGTTATTTTCGTAATAACGTTAACTATACTGAAGTAATCTAAAGTAAACTAAACAAAACTAAACTACAATAGTCAGAATAATCTGACGTTATAGTCATTTGTTTTGTTTAGCTACTAAAGCGGAAGTATATCTGACCTGTTGAGTATGTATGTATGTATGTATGTATGTATGTATGTATGTATGTATGTATGTATGTATGTATGTATGTATGTATGTATGTATGTATGTAGGCCTATGTATGTATCTCTGCGTCTATGTAGGTAGGGATGGAGGGAGGGAGGGCGGGAGGGAGGGAGGAAAGAGTGCCTGAGTATGCCTGTCTATCTATCTATCTATCTATCTGTCTGTCTGTCTGTCTGTCTGTCTGTCTGTCTGTCTGTCTGTCTGTCTGTCTGTCTGTCTGTATTTCTATGGCTGTTATCATTTAATGATAATGACAGATATTTGGCAGGTATAACCAGTAGGATAGCGAGTCAAATTTAGCTTAATTATAGTATTGCAGGGCAGTTTATCCCAGCTCGTTGGCTAGACAAATTTACCATTGGGCGATAGCGTAGATTCAAAGGAGGAACACAATGGGAAAGAAATAGATTTGAGAAAACAAAACCATGGCTCAGTAGATATGAATTGTCACCTTTTACATACAAGGAAAAGTGGCAGGTCTGTCGATAGAACTTTATTTTGTTCTTGTCTATGGGATGATTAAAATAAATTATCATTCAGTATTTTAATTGACTGCTTCACGTCAGTGTTTATTTCAGTATATTTTGATAAATATCAGCTGTCAGCATTGACATATTAACGTGCTCCTCCCCTCTTATTGCCGTAAATTATCGAAAATCAACTTTAGAGAAACACATATCATACGAATAGAAGTTGCTTAGAATACTGCAATCTTTCGTTTGTTTATTTTCCACTTTAATCGGCTGTTTTGTGTCAAATTCACTTTTTCTAACAAAATGTCGTGACATCGCGCTTCATATATTTGAACATAATGGAATAAGGAATAAATAAGGAAACCAACGCTAGTGGACGATTATTTTACTAACAATAACACTCATAATTGTTGGACTAATACTGGGAATCAGTTGAACTTAGACCCCTGGCATTATTATGATAACCTAGCACTAGTAGTGAGATATAATCTCGATATCATTATATGCTATTACATTTTTGCGTATTCAGAAACCACAAAGCATTTTAAAATACCTACAATATCAGCGGATGTTTATAACTATTACAAAATGCGTTAACTAATATTACAAAACACGTTTTATTACAAAACGCTGATACCCTTATTACAAACTGCGTAAACAATATTTTATTACAAAATGCTGATACCCTTATTACAAAATGCGTAGACCATGTTGTTACAAAATGCGTCATATTACAAAATGCCGCAGTACACCGTCCCTTATTGTTGTCTACTTGTTCACGCTTACGTAATCTGAAATCACAAGTTTTCAAACGCCTAGTTAAAAAAGGACATGATTTCGCCTATTTTTTAGAGAGTATAATTATATACTCATTACCGGAACTGTAACCAAGGCATTTTAACCTGAAAGTGTATCTTTTAGGATAAAATGTAGTTCAAAAGAAATGTCAGCGTTTATGTATCGGTATTTCCGCTGTATTCAAGCATTAATGCTCTGTCGTTTTCGTATCAGTTGTTAGATCTTTTTCCACCAAAAGTAGCTTCGCCGCATGGTTTTTGTAGGGGTTGTGAAATAACAAAATTACTTTTTCGGTCTTAATTCATGTCAACTTTTAAAGATAGATTTAGTCAGAGGCACTTTATGCAATAGGTCCACATTGTCATTAGTAATTAGCTGAAAACGACTCATTATAAGGTAATTTTCTACACTATTCAAAGCTTATAGTCACTTAAAGGGACAAGGTCAACCATTTTTCAAGAATTTTGTTTGATGCAAGATACTACTTATATTGTTTGACATGTTGAAAGATACTGAATGAATGGATGACCATGCATATATTCGACCCCGATTTTAGACGAATTAAATGAAACCATCGTGAAAATGAATTAATAGTCATGACGTAGTAAAAACTTACCGATAACGTTGTAATTTTTCCTAACCGATAACGTATCACCAAATTTACCGATAACGTATCAAATCAACTGATAATGTATTGGGTCAAGTGATTCATGGGAATAGATTAGAAGGGATAGATCTATCCTCGATCAATCAAGCCATTGATCAATCGATAGATCGACCGATTGATCGATCGATGCACTGATCTATCAATCGATCGATATTCCTATCGATTGAATGATTGAATGAATTGATCGATTGCTCGACTAAGAGAACGATTGAAAGATCTATATATATGTTTATATATATATATTTCGATGGATAGACAGATCGATCTACAGATAGATAAATAGAGGGATAGTGTATCAAATCAACCCATGTAGCCAAGTGAACAATAACGTATCTTATCAACAGCCGAAGTATTAAATCAACGAATTATGTATCAAATCAACCAATAACCTAGCCAAGTCAAAGAGTAAAGATTTACAATCAACTGATAATGCATCAAGTCAACAAATAAATTATCAATAGACCGATGAAGTATTAATAAATGGAAACTAACTGAATATAAATGAGTGTTGTGTCTTTCGTTTTTTTAAATCAATCAGTTACACCTTCAGAGTTACATATAATTAAAGTATACTTTTTCGTGATATTATTCAGACATTACGAATCGAATTTCATCAATTTGGGAAATGCAAACTTATTGATAAGTATTCCTGCAGGATGAATTCAAGATACAACACACATGTGAGTGTCTTTATCGACACACTTTCTAAGTCGGGAGGACTTTGAAAAACGTTTACGACATGACCAATTATAAAAGTTCGTTACTTACAACGTCAGTATATCAAAATGACAAGAAGTCTTTACAATGTAACTCTAATTCTGGGACTGAATTACAGGTAATTATATAAATTACAGGTAATTATATAAATCAGGACTCATTGTTCAATTGAATTCCTCATAATTAAAATTTATTAATTTTGTAAGCAAGCTAAGTCAACAGATTTTGTAGACAACATATTGCTTTGTCTTTCCTTTTTATCCTTTATGTCGCGATTCACGTCAAGTTACATCTTAAATAACTGACACTAACATTCCTTTCAGAACTGTACACATATGTCACTGTTATATTAAGCTATCAAAACTGTGCATTGCTGCACTAAAAGTCAATCCACAGAACTGTTGCTATACAAAAATACTAAAGGAATACTGCTGTGTATCTCTGCCCGCATTCTTATGTCGTTTTCATGTTTTTTGCACGTTCTTGTTGGTTGAAAAATTAAAAAAAAACAAAAAAGAAAAAAACCCGCGTCACCGCATCATTTTTGCCATATTTCTAGGATGAGAATCAAACATTCTATTTTTCTTGGCCTCACCAGATTTCAATCATACATTTATATTCGGTTCCTGGATATTAATCACTGATACCTTTTTCAAATACACCCCGATGGAGATTTTCAATAACATGAAAGATTGTCAACTGTACGAATAAATCATTAATATTCTTTGGTTAATCACTAATACGCAGTTACTTCTATCGGTGACGTATAAATATATATATGTGTGCGAAATTTGCGACGTTGGCTGTCAGTGATCGCGGTATTGCAATTGGTCTGCTAGAGCCAAAAACAGTGCCGAAGGAAAAAAGGTCTTCTGTTTTGTAGCTGATCCGATTACTTCGTTAAAATGTTTTGTGATAATAACACTTATATGTGCAGCAAACAATTCCCACGACTTGCCTGTATAACTTTTGCTGCTACACGAACGATTAACTTGATCTATATCTTGCTTCACTACTGGAGTGGGTTTGGAAAATTCTAATCTTGCTTTTGCAACCATACTTTCTACCTGAATTGTAGCTGATACATACACATAATAGTTTTCTTTCTAGGTACGGTTCATTCCCCTGCCTTTGTTTAATCAGTACTTATACTCTCTGTTTGAATTTTACCCAACTAGAACTAAACAGTATAACTACTATAGCAAGACTAAAAACAACTTTCCAACCAATTCCAGTAGTTTGACAACATTGAGATCGACTTGGTCGTTCGTACTACCATGAAAAAAGTCGAAACACGATTGATTTGCTGCAGAAAGTTGTAGCAATTTACGATAAACGGAAAAATAAATAGAAGAAAAGAAAAATTAAGTACGAGACAATGTGATCACAAATCTATCTATCTATCTATCTATCTATCTATCTATCTATCTATCTATCTATTGACCAATTTATCGAAATCGATCGATCGATCTATTTATTGATCTATCTTTCTATAGAAATGATGGATCCTTCGTTCTATCGATCGATATGCCCATCGATTTATCTATCGATCAATTGATAGAGCAATCGACCGACCATCTATCAACCATCGATAGATAGATCCAGCGATCTATTGACGGAGTGATTGATTTATCTGTCGATACATTGATCGACGTATTTGTCTATCTCTCTATCTATTCATCTATTTATCTATCTATCTTATATCTATCTATCTATAAATCGATCGATCTGTCGCTCCCCATGAATCGCCCAATTAGATATCATCAGTTAATTGATACGTTATTGGTTGTTTTGATGCTGTATCGGTTGACTTTTCTATGTTAACAGTTGATTTGATCCGTTATTGGTTCATTGATACGTTATTGGTAAATTTGTTGATACGTATCGGTTAGGAAAAATTACTACGTTATCGGCACATTTTTACTACGTTATCGGTTAGAAAACTTTATCGGTTCGTTACTACGTTATCGGTTGATTTACTACATTATGGGTAAATTTTTACTACGTTATCGGGTTTGATACGTTATCGGTTAGTTTCTACACCGCAAATTTTTCTGGTTTGCCGGCCAACTAAATTCAAGCCAAAAATAAACCGGCTTGTTTGTCAGTAAATGAATGGTTTCGAGTTGTGAATTTTGGCTTATATTTGGCTTTCTGGCATGCCAAGTCTGGTTTCTGTGCATGCCAGTTTTGTTTTTCATGTGGCATATATACACGCCAAGCATAGATCACTTCAGCTTGCCAGCAAGCCAGTCTGTACTGAACAATGGTTTACAGGCAATCCACTATCATATGAACATGGCTTGCTGATATACCAGAGAATGCTGAACAGTGGCTTATTTACAAACCCATACCACACTTCTCTGGCTCAACAGTAAGCCAATTCTGGTTCCATCTGGTTTGAAGATGAGCCAATATTAGTGCAATGTGGTTTACAGACAAACCAATTTTTTGACTAATTCTGGTTTACAGGTAAGCCCCTATAAGAATTCCTCTGGTTTACCAACAAGCCATTATAAGCTGGCTTGCCGGCATGCCACTCCAGGGCTATTGTATGGCTTCCTCACAAACCAGTTCAATATGAATCTTTTTTGGGGGGGATGGGGTGAAAAATTATTTCTGACCATCCTTCGAATTCAAATTGGATTTCATCAACTTTTGCAGATACAGGGTAGGATATCATCAAATGGAATAGCCTATTGGGTCCTCTATGTGATGAAGCCACACTAAGTAGGATTGTACCACATCTGAAACACAGACAACAGCTGTAGTAGTTAGAAATCCTGCAGACTACATAAAAAAACAACACACAAAGTATTACAATTAATCTCAGACTAAAATTTATTGCACTTTGACAAGAAACGAAACAGTAATTGTTGCAACATAATCAAATCTTATATTTACAAGGGTAAACTCACTAAAAATGACATTCTTTTGAATACTACTTGTAAAATCACATTGATAACATAATTTGATGGTATAACATTTACCTCTTGCATCTGATGCCAAATTGATAGCAGTTTCACTGGAAAAGCCCTGCACACTACAGACTACTCATAATTACCATGCCATTTACCTCGCATCCCAGTTCAGGCTGATTGCTAGAAGTCTCTACAAATTGAAATGTCCCTTTCACACATCTGATGTAATCAAAGTTTGAAACCCCAGATAACTAAGAAGACGTATAGTCTGTGGGCCGAGCCCTAGAAAAAGCTCTGGAAGTTGATTTTTTTTACCCACACGTTTGTGGATATTGATATTATGTGGAAAGACAGTTTACAATATGCTTGTATGAAAATCACAATTTTCCATTGCAAAATCTTGCACATTAATTAGATTTTTGACCAAAAAGCTTGGTTTTTTTGTAATTTTCAGTGAAAATGATGAAAAGTATGTTGTTACTCTGTTCATGATAGTTATTGTTGAGTGTACCAAAATAATTATAAGAAAAATTGAAAATAACTGTTATTTCATCCAAAAACATGAAAAAAGCACTTTTTTTACCAAAACACACATTTTCATGTTTTTTTGTGAAAAAAAAGAGATGATGTGTTTATTGGTTTACTGTATGTTCAAAACCATGAAACTATTCCCTTTTCATCTCCAATTTTCCCACATGAGATCCACAAACATTTCTTGAAAATGTCTAACATATATTTTTTAACCAAAACTGCAATTTTTTAACTTTTCACACTAAAAAGAAGATGTATCGACCAGGCATTTCCTTTGATTTTGTTGAAACGGTTGCTGATCCTACATGATAAGGTGTGATGTGTTGTGTTATTCCTTCTTGAAAAAACAGTGGTTGGTTTTACTTTCATATGGCTAATTACCTTCTTTTAATTAATTTTTACCAAATATCGAGAAATCCCTAGGGTCCATACTTATCGTATTCTTAACCATGATGTACTCAACTATTTGAGAGTATATGGTAAAAATTGCCAGGAAGTTTCAATTTACACTGGCGAAATGACCACACTTGTTAGTCTTCACTCTAGTTTTTTATTCTTTGTGTTTTTTGTCAGATGAAACAATCAGTGGAAGTACATTTCAATTTGAAATCTCCCTTCATTTGAAAGACACAAGTGTCCATAATTCTCTATTGTCAGTGAGTGTTATCTGCATTGCGATCACTATGATTGAATGTTTGATTTTGTCGATGTCTTCCTTACAGTTAATTAGTTTATTCAATGTCACTTTCTATGTCTGAGGAGCTATCATACTCTTCATCTGCTAGTTCACTTTCATCAATGTTTGTTGTGTTTGTACAGGAAACACACTGACACAGCTCTGTGCAATGCAATTCCATTTCTCTACATGAACATCTTGATGAGCATCCAGACTTCTTGCATTTACAGCTTACAAAATTGATGATAGAATCTGGTGCAGGGGGAAGTGTCATCCACTGGATTGATAGCTCTGAGTCTTGCAGTATCCATCCATGTCCATGTGGGCTTGGTGCATCCATTTTGGCTTGCAAACATCGCCTTAGATTGCTGTTTGGTAGTTTGCACGCTGTGTATGCAATTTCAGGCTGTCTTCGTTTGGAGGGAGGGCACCATCACTGTGTAGGCCAAGACGAAAGCAGTTGTATCTTGCTTCATTCACATTACTGCATCAGCTTTGTCCATACAAATTACAGACAAAGGACTCTATCTGTGTCAGCAGGGTATCAGACAATGTCCATGACATTCCCAGGTCATGGATCTTGCCCTTGCCTTTGAAAGCACTCACGCTATCACAGCCAGAGAACACATGAAGGCCGACGAGAGCCAGGGCAGTCTTGTCTCCCAAAGACTCTGATATCTTGTTTACATGGAGGATTTTACCATTTTTGCTGGTTTGATGTAGGAACAGCTGGCCCTGTAATTGATGCGCACAACTCAAAGCTAACATCAACACATCTGTATCAGGACTGCGAATGACAATGTTGTCTGCTTCCCCGATGTATGATGCATGTTGAGCATGAAGTAGTAGTCTTGTGTCAGCCTCTTCATGGTCACAGTTGAAAGGTTGTCTGCTGTACTAGCTTCATCTCTAGTGTTCCTTTGAATTATGATTCCATTGGTGTTGTGAGTTGTTCCTTTTCCTACAATATTATCATAATTGAAATAAACCTCGTAAGAAAATAAAAGTTAAAATGTGTAATTACCTCCTTGTATTAAAACTGCAAAAAGTAAAATCACAGCAAAATGTTTAACACAAAGGCTGTAAAAATTTAGTTTTCATGGCGTCTTGGTGTAAATCATAATATGGAAAGCTAATCACAGTATGTGTATCTGAGTCTACTTACCACTTAGAGTTTCTTCACCAAAATCATTATTGTCCCAAACTAAGGTGGTAAACACTTCTTGACAAAATCCAGGTGGCAAACCATCACTCTGAAGTTGTTGTTGAGCTAGTGCTGTGTCATTCTCTAAAACCGATGAATGTGAAACACAATGGCCCAAACCATTCAGTAATCCTACCAAAGATGAAGATCCTGTCAAATGACGCACTGCCATACCGAAAGACAAGTGTTTTGGGGTGACTTTCCGTCCTCGAGATGACAAGAAGATTAAGTCCTGGCAGACTGATAACAATCTGTTTTCTACAGCTGACGGGACATCCACGCGTTCACTTGTGAGAAAGTCCTGTGATGTGCCAGTACACCAAGCTAGGAAATTGAACAGCTTTGTTGGCACAATACTTCTAATTTGTTGAATTGACAGGCCTTCTGCCCTTGGAGGCCAGTTATTAACACCTTCAGTTTCTTCAAGAATACTGTGAATATTCGTTGCAGTGTGATATGGGGTGAGAACACCGCCAAAATTATCTTGAAAACTTTATTTAAACTTATCTCATTATT
>LD367252.1:25000-29337 GCA_001465055.1 Ptychodera flava | reverse complement strand
ATGTATGTATGTATGTATGTATGTATGTGTATGTCTGTATATCTGTCTGTATGTCTGGCCAGCTGGCTGGATGGATTGATGATCGGATGTGTAATATGTCGCCCGGATGGCTCAGATTTAACTCCACAGACCAGATTAAACTTTATAACACGATCAGTGATTTATTGATTCCCGCCATTGTTACAGTTAAAATTACCCATGAACCTCTGGTGAACAGTAAACTTCCTCTACTGATAGAGGGCGGTGTATATCAGAACACGACAGGATGGATTGATGGATCCATGGCTGGATGGATCGATTGACATGGATGCGCGCATGCGATTCATGTATGCACAGATGTGTATACTAAAAACATGAGTAAGGCCACATGTAAATTTTGGTATTTATTTCGAACTTTAAAGCCAATGTGCGCAACAGTTTTTAACGTAGTATTGCATAATTCAAGTCAAATAAGTATCAATAAATGCTGATATATTTTTATATCATAGTAATATTGGAGTCTCTAAATAGTGTATACGTATCATTGGACTATTTTAAGCTACAAAAGTATCATTATTTCTGTGGTAATACTTACGGTTCGTGTCAGTCTTGTTTGAAAAGTTGAGAGACAAAAACGACAAATATATGCCCTTGTATTGTCGCACTATGGACGTTGATAATGAACACTTCGAAGGATGACTATTGGTGTACATATTTGGATAAACATAACCGAAATTCGACACGATGTAACCACCGTGAGATTTAATCTTGTCATCTTCACAGACTGACAATGATAAAAAAATAAAAATAAGGCCAAGAAAAATAAAAAGTCTGTTTCTCATCCTAGACATATTGCAAAAATGATGCGGTTACGCGTTTTTTTCTGCTCAATTTTGTTTATTCTTCAACGACACCGACAAGAACGCGAAAAAACATGAAAAGAATATAGGAATTCAAGCAGAGATAAATGCACAACAGTGTTGCTTTAGTAGTTTAGTACAGCAACAGTTCTGTGGTTTAACTTTCAGTACAGCAATGCAGTTTTAACAGCCTAATATACGTGCACAGTTCTGAATGTACTGTTAATGTCAGCTATTTTGTTTACAGTTATTTTGTGTTTTATACAGCACTGTGTTATGCGCTATCGTTGTGTATTTTTGCGGTTTTTTCTTTTTATTTCCCTATGAGCAGAAAAAAAGGTTGTCGCAGCGGGTCTGAATTTATGCGTGCTAGGATGAGAAACAAACATTTTATTTTTCTTGGCCTGAGATATTATGTGACAGTAGTATACAAACTGCCGGTTCTGGAGCACCACCAGGGTATGGGACTCTGACATCAACAAATAGAGGCTCCCACCCAAAAACTTCCAAAATCCAGGATCACTTGAGAAGGGCCTTGGAGCCTTACCAATTTAAAAAAAATAGGCTCTTTTTTAAAGAGGTGCCTATTTCCCTTAATTGGTAAATGCAAGCTTCCAATCTCCTAAAAACAGGCACTGGTTTTGGATCACTCTAGGGGTGAGTGACTTTTTTCCGTGGTTACAAGGTCCCAGAACCATTTTGAGCACAATCACCTCCGGTTCTGGTGTTCTTATCTTTACTTTTAAATATCAAAACATCAACGCCTTTTTAGTGGCGATGAGGCAGGAGGTCTGACTCCTCTACTCCCCCTCTACTCCCCTGGTTCTGGCACAATTTTTAATTTGAAGAATATTGTTTTTTACTGTTAGATATATGAGTGATGAGAGGTTTACATTGTGTGATGAAGGGTGAAGATGTGTACAAGTGGCTGCTGATTGGCTCTTGGCAGATGTGCGGCCGGAGCTGCATAAATGAGTTTTGTATGATCCACTACCCTGGTCTCTGACCGGGTTGTGGCTCAAAAGCCTGCCTGAAGTGTGGGTGGGCATTTGGAGCCAGCTTAATGTGTAGAGGTGTGGGTATGACAGTGAAAAGTGAAAGAGGGAGCAAAGTGAGATGATGAGGTAGAGAAACCAGGATATGACAGTTTAGAAGAATGAGTTGCCTTTTTGGCTGAGTTAAGGTGTTTCCACTTTTTGACTACATTTGAATTTTATACTAGAAAAAAAAATGCTACAAATAATATATTACTCATAAGTATACGTATTAGCTATGACTAATAACAAAGGACCTGGTACGGATGATGGCCTCACATTCATTCACACACATTATACCATGAGGTCCTACCTGCAGAGCTGGAAGATGGGTGTTGCCCAAGGTCATTGTCTCTGAACTGACCTCCGAGTTTTCTGGGAAGGTGTATGATCCCTGATCAGACTGAGACTCATCAAAGATATTCGGGACTATGGCAGCCTAAAGTTCCAGTCGGTGATGAGGGTCCTCCTTAGGCTTGACAACCCAGATGATTTCCCATATTACCAACAGCCCATATTTCGCCACAAGTAAGTGGTACTCCTGAAGGCCAGTGAGATAGATCCGGTGCTAGACGTCGTCTTCCCCATCTCCTGGAGATGTTGGAAGAGTGGACACAGAGGGGCTCAGGCTGGATGGTTGAGGGAGTTACCACCCTCTGGCTTGACATCGCTAGATATCAGACCCTGAGAGGCAGCTTTTACATTCCGCTACCTGCTGCCTAAGAAACAAGAAGGCAATCATTATTGTGGGCGCTCCGCTCAGCTTTGTTTCCTGCAAAGCATCATGTGGACAGGCCATTGATGTACCCCGTCAAGGACGGGCTGGACAGGGCTTTCAATGGCATCAATACCTCTAACCTCGTGTCCCAGATTGGTAAAGTTGAGAGACAAGTAGGCTTGGCCATAAATGTATTTGGCTGGGACAAAGGCAGTGTCATTGTCCTCATAAAATGTGCCAAGGACCTCTTTGCCACGCAGGTTGGCAATTTTGTACACAGGGGGCTCGAGACGAGAAGGATCCTGAAGACAGTGAAGATCTCCTCTGATCAGTTTGGTAGGTACCCTTTGGTGAAGATGCCCTTGTGATGGAACTTTGTAGTTGCCAGATCGCAGTGTCCTTTCTTTCCATTGCCCAGTTGAAATTCGATAGCGGATGGTGTTGTTCTCATCTGTCACATTGTACCAAAAGTTGTACAGTGTGTAGTGCCGCAGCCGTATGCCAGTGAACCCTGTTATATCGATGCTGGGGTCAAAGTGGACCACTCTGTTTGCCACCTACTTATTAATAATGCAGATGATCATTTTACTTTCACATAATATGTGAATGGTAAAATGATCAAACAATACATATTTTATATGTATTGTTATGTGAGAAAAACGGTGAACTCAGCAGTTTCCTTTAAAACAAAACCACTAAGTCAAGGGATAGAGAACAAACTAAAATTTACAGGCTACTTATCCCAGCTGGGGCGGCACAAGGCTCCAGAGTTGAGTCAGACTCTGAGACAAAGTGAACAGTCCTCGGCTTGTAGGATTGAGGTTCCACAGTCCACAGAAGGTCTTGGGAGTCTTGGAATTAAAGGGACATAAGCTGTAACTTGTGGCAAGTTTTTCAGTATTCTGCTTCTGTATATCAACTACCATGTCTGACCCTAATCCGTTTGTCATGCTGAAATTTCGAGTATTCTTTTTGTCAACACAGCTTGTATGTGTGTAGTGATCATCGTTTATTGTTTACAAATGAATTCTAGTCCGGACTTGAATGCAATTTTCAACAATAACAATGTAGATTATACTCAACAGGTTGTGTTGATATGCTAATACTTGGCATTAAATTACAGATTAGGGATTCAATGCAGAAAGTGTAGGCAAACCACAAAACAAAAGTTCTGAAAAAATAGCCAAAAGATACAGCTTATGGAGCTTTAACACTGCTGAGGTTTCAAATGTTTTGAAGTAACACGTCTTATGTGACAGTCCGGGTCATTTCCAAAATTGGCGATGCTATACCATAATATTTTCTTCCTGTCATTAGCCAATCAGCGGCAAGCGCGCCATCAGTAAACATTGTGTTTCCTGGCAACCTTCACATGCGTCCATGGTTACGTTCACCACAGTGTTTTGAATCTATCTTGTCATGGACTCCTCCACTGCACCATTCATATAGCTTGGTCGTGTATTATCGTACATCTGTGTCAAAAACATTGTCAGTTGTGGTAGAGGGGTTTTGCCAAAACACTCGGCGTTGCACATTTCATGGCAATACGGATGTCGTTTGTGAAATAACGATTAATTGCACCGAATTCTGTCATTATCTCGAACAGTTGTGTGGCCACTCTGTAAACATACATTTTCAAAATCACTTACCATTTTTATTCTGCGTTGGACAATCGACTCTTAGGTATCATTTTAAAGCTCTGATATTGCTCTTACTTCTAGCAAAATGCTATACACGTACCTACAC
>LD367252.1:0-20000 GCA_001465055.1 Ptychodera flava | reverse complement strand
CCCGAATACATTTCGGATGCTCTACCAACTGAGCTAATGGATTAGTCGGAATTACTGTGGTCAGTCCTGTCACTTAGATGGGGCTCTTCATTTCATGTGCGTGTATAGTGAGTTTTTGGCTAAACTCATTACCTAATCTTTCTGCCTAAGGATCATATGGATTCATCAACAGGGACTCGCAAAGAAGTCACCAACTTAGGAATTGACTTTTTGTAATGAGGATCAGTCATACGAATGATGCAAATATAAAATTCGTATAGTGGGGTGAGTCACAATTTCAAACCCAAAAAATGACATTTCTCTGGCTTTGCATCATTCGTATGACTGATCCTCATTACCAAAAAGTCAATTCCTAAGTTGGTGACTTCTGTGCGAGTCCCTGTTGAATCCATAGGATCCTTAGGCAGAAAGATTAGGTAATGAGTTTAGCCAAAAACTCACTATACACGCACATGAAATGAAGAGCCCCATCTAAGTGACAGGACCGACCACAGTAATTCCGACTAATCCATTAGCTCAGTTGGTAGAGCATCCGAAATGTATTCGGGGGATGTGGGTTCGAGTCCCGCATGGGTCACTTTTCATTTCACTTACTACAAAATAAATAAAAATTCGTATAGTGGGGTGAGTCACAATTTCAAACCCAAAAAATTTATTTGATGAAATTTGTTCTTGTCAACGAAGAAAGCCGACCACACAAACCAAACCAGGATAATAAAAGTTCTACACTGGCGCCAGAGAGATATTCAGAGAGAGATTCAGAGGCCAAGAGATCTTATTCAGATACCCTGTTTTAGTATAGAACTATGGGAAATAAATTTTGTCGTAGCTGCATCACAAACTACAGACGTTACATAAATTCTGTAAATTGAAGGAATCAAAGTGCAAGAACTATCTCGAAGTCACGAGATATGGAAACTGATTAACCATTCGATCTCAAATCTACAGATGAGGTATGATTACAACTTTACCCACCTGTTCTACAGGTATCTCCATTATATCCAGGAGCACACTGGCATTCAAATCCATTATTGATAGCTTTGCAGGTGGCTCCATTCAAACACGGCTGAGACTCGCAAGCACCTTAAAATGACAAAGGTAGAAACCGATTGGCTTAGATTTAGTTTAACAAACGGTGAGTCCCAATAAAGATTTGTGTGTCGGGACTATTAAATATTAGGGAAGATACTGGGATTATGCATTTACATGGATTTTCACAACAAATTGTCTGAATGAGAACAAAAAAAGTTAATTGACATTATGGACAAGTTGCGATGGGTTTGATTTCTCATACCACAGGGCGAATTTCTGCTCTAACTACGGCCATCACTGATATTTTTGCCTACAAAATGGTGAGACTTACCACAGTCTTTTTCATCGGAAAGATCCCCGCAGTTGTCAAAACCGTCACACTGCATATCATTCCCGACGCATATTTTGTTGTCACACAAGAAGTTTGGATCACATTTGTTAGTCTCTGTTTAACAGGAACAAAGTAAACAGACGTTTTGAGACAATAATAGAAAACGAAAATAAAAATTGAAAAAAATGTTTCCGACCGCTCTTTATTTACAAGCAAACAGACTCAAACAGCATTGATTCAGCATAAACGTTCATTAACAATCATTTTAGTTTTCAAGATAAGTTGAAGGCACATACGGATCAAAGGAGAGTAAGTTCCCGAACTGACTCATGAAGGGTACAAAGACATACGACCACAAGAAATGAGTACGAAAACCGAGAAGGTAGCATGTATAATTCTGCCATAATGTTCCTAACATTATAACGATTGTTGTGAAATGTTCCAGGAGAATTTTTTATTCCTTTCCAGTCTTCCGGCCTCTTCCCCGCGATATGACATTATATAGTAGAACGATATATGAACGTGCCACCGCACGATAAAGTGTACACTGTGTGGCTATGAGAGCCAAGGGGAAGTTTGTCTCTGATTTTGAGTGACAACTTGACTATGCTATTATTTGTGAAAAGCGCGATACAGTTAAAACTCGATTGTCAAAATTAATCACAGCAAATGAAAGTCTAAACTGAACACATGCAAGTTATTTACCTGTACGATAGGACTGCCAGTAACGTATTGCAAAACCTTCATTTCCGATCTTGAATGGTACAATTGAAAACATTATTTTCAAATCGAACTTGTTTGTGTAATTATGCTTGGAAAGATTGTCGCATATCAAGTGTAATGCGCGTCCCTTGTCGTCGGTTACAGCGATATACCAGCTTTTTGTGGACACTTTACAGGTATCTATGCATACAAATGCGTATGTTTTGAAGAGAGAGAGAGAGAGAGAGAGAGAGAGAGAGAGAGAGAGAGAGAGAGAGAGAGAGAGAGTTATTAAATCAAATGGTGCCTCGACAGCTGCGATTGAAAACAACCTTATGTATCGTGGCCGTGAATGTTTACTTTATTCAAGGTTAAGTTGTTGTCCAAGAAACAACACAAGTGTTTGTTGAACGTGTATGGTGTCTCTTTGTTTAATTCCAGTTTGACTTGCTCGTTATTACCTGTTGTGAACAGATCAACTTCTTCAAAGATCAGGTGCAAGGTATCAAAACCCTCCAGTTTATTGATGCTTAAATCACAGATAGAGTTCTGTTGGCGCTCTAGTACGGAAGGATATCCCGGATGAGAGAGGATAAAACCGCCAACGGATCGTACATTTGAATCCCCACAAACTGAAAGAAAGATAGTAAAAACTTCACTCATCACTTCCATACTCTACAATTTATTCACGAGCTTTTCTGTTTGTTGCTGACCTGAGCCGTCGTAAACCCAGAGACAGGATTTGGAAGTTTTCTGAGGTTTTCCAAAGTCATTCATTGAATCATACTGTTTTCGCTTTGTCTTTTGCGATAAATGCGAAAAGGGGGAGTCTTACCAGAGTGATTTCTCTTCTCGAGAGAATTGACGCTTTCGTACTTTGCTTTGAATCCCTTAGCATGTTTGTCGGCATCACTTATGAACCGTAGGAAAAGACTTGGACCGGAGGAGTATATGGTGTCAGGTAGGAGAGAGCCGCACATTTCAGGAGACAGCAGCTTGCCGCGGACGTTCTCTCCGTCATAAACTACGACGTAGTCCTTGGAGCAGTCGTGTGAATTCTCGATATTAAAGTACAAAAATTGAAGCTGAAAACACGAGAAGAATGGGATTTAAGTATTAATTTTGCAGACTATATTGCGTTACATGTATTTCAGTATTGATTTCAACAGAAACGTGCAGTCGTCTATCCGTCGATTTGTTTTAGTTCCCACGGACAACGTCCGGGGGATTTATGGATTTGGTCGCGTCAGTGCGTGCGTGCGTTCACGCAAATTTTTCAGAGATGCCTGGAGTTCAAACTTAGTACAAGCATTACTCCCTATTTCATACATATGCAAGTAGATTTGTTCAGTAATACATTCCAATATGGCCGCATGATGGCCATTTTGTTTCTTGTATTTGATGTCTATAGTCAATACTCAGACAGGTTTTGACCTATGTCTTTGAAACTTGACACCAGGACAACCACTGTAACTTACATGTGGACGTAAAATATTTTAGCAACGTGATCCAATATGGCTGCCGGAAGGCCATATTTGTTTTTGTTGATGGTCTTTTTGTGAATAAAAATGAGCTACAATATGACAAGTCCTGTTGTTGTTATTGTTGTATTGAATAAAAGTTGACAGCAAGAACGGATTTCAGCTTTCGAAGTTTGCAAGGGAATTACTCCGAATCTGATTCTAAAATTTCCTGACTTTCAGCATGACAGTTCAAAAAACCATGTGTTAAAATGTGTTGTATACAGTTTTGTAAAATGTAAATTTGGTTTTTTTTTTATATTGTTATTCAATATAAGTGGATTACAGGGACGTCAGCCGATTTTCTTGCAGGGAAACTTCTTGAAATACTACGATGAAATTTGCTGAATCTTAGTACAAATTCGAAACCATTTTCGATAAAGCCGATAAGGAGTCCTGTATTTCTCTTTGTGTCCAGTACTTTCAGGTCACGTTTTACTATTGTACTTGTAAAACTGAGCTCAATACATTGACAGGTCAACATTTTGGAAAAATTTACAATACGTTCAGACATATTCCATCCGAGGAACTTCTAGATATGCCAACCATATCCACCTTTATCACAAAGCAACACTCAGACTTCATATTACCACATTGCAACCATCGATCGCATACCCAACTATTTGTCAAATTTAGCTAACTAATTCTATATATGCATAAGACATCAATTGCACATAGGCATCAATACAACTTCATCTCCAATATGTTTGGTCTCTTTTGACAAGATCACTTCACCATCATTTCTGTCAGTGGTTTCCAAATTCATTAACCAAGTGGGGACTATGTCATTGACAGTGATTGGTTATACGTGCTTTTCCGAAGACTGTTCCGTNNNNGTGTGAGAGAGGGAGGAAGAGAGAGAGAGAGGGAGAGAGAGAGAGAGAGAGAGAGAGAGAGAGAGAGAGAGAGAGAGAGAGAGCGAGTGAAAGTCAAGACATAATTATGAAAAAATCGCAGTGATGGAGTTTACGTCTGGCGGCTGAAGTGACTAATTTTCACTTGACTGAGTGTTTCATACATTACCTTAATTATTTTGTGTTTATCGCGGGTTGTGATATTGTAAGAGCAGTCCAAATTGTCCGGGTAGGCGCGTTCGTCATAATTTGGAGAAGTAAAAGTACCGTTGTTGCCTGAAAGGTTGTGGGTACACGGTGAAGTGGTAGCCAGTCGTGACGTTCCAAATGACGTCACTCTCATCTCAGCCAACCAGAGCATCGATAGTACAAACGTACAACTTGAAAGCTTCTTCAGTTTTTTCGGCTGCATTGTATTTCTCGATTGCTTTATTTCTTAGTGATGACTGATAGCAACTGTCAAAATGAAAGCAAACAGGAAGATAAAATGTCAGTTAGCAATTATGTTTCAACTATTACTAGAGTTACTCTTCCCTCGCAATGTTAAACTGTGCCTGCCATCTTCTACGATTATACCATTGACGTTTCCCTCAACATTGCAGGGCTTTGTAAATACGGCAGAATGCAAATTCAGTTGATGACTATACCTGAAATATCCTATAATCAAATATTGGAATCCAAATATAGTCAGAGTGAATATGTCATTTTTGCATGTATGATTTAATATGTGTTTTTTTCGGTAGTAAAGCTCCAAACATTAGAACAGTAATTGATGTGTGATGAAATAGAACAGTATTATTATACACCTGCGTCTGTAAGCTATGGAGTTTTCCCGTACAGTAAATTTCATTATATTACCATGCCCTGCCCGTCGCATTTTGATTGGGCGAGCTGAACCACGTGACTGACCACAAATACACAATAATGGTTTGTTTACATGCCCGTGAATATGAATAATAAGATAAACAACTAAAAGTATCGTAACTTTACAGCTCAAACGTAAATCATAATCAATCACAAAATAAAATGGAGCACTTTGTGTAGGTCAAGTTGAGATACTTTTTTCTGAAAACATCTCCGGATTTGCCAATTTTTACAGCGTGCGTGACAGTGCGTCGCGCTTTGCTCAGTTTCTGGGGCCCAGTTGTCGTTCGCTCCTGAAATTTTCGGAAATTTTGACGGTTTTCTTGGGTTCGCTGATAATATAATGGAAATAACAGACTCCGCTCTGACCATCAACGTTTATTTGTGGGCGCGGGCTCGAGGAAAGCCAAATTAACGGGCTCGGCAAGCCTCGCCCGTTAATTTTTGGCTTTCCTCTCGCCCTTGCCCACAAATAAATACTTCTAAACATTCAGTACTTCACCATGTTAGTAGTGGTGAATCAAAAACCTGCGAATTTGGGTGAAATTATGCTGCCGACCAACAATTTCTATCACATACGCTGCGCTTCGCGGGTTTGAAATTTCGTTCTGTGCGCTTAGCGGACGCACTGAACGCGTTCTCAGTTTGCTCGCGATCGCTCAGTGCTGTGAGGGATGGGCACATCCGAAAAACGCTTTAATTTAGACTTTTTCGCGGTAAAATTGGACCAAAAAGGTGTATAATGATAAGGTTATTAGTACAGGCATATGAGAATAGTCAAACAGAGAGAAAAGATGGGGTCACCCTGCTTGATTTTCTAATTTTTCACATTCTAATCGTAAAATAACACAAGAGTAAAACTTGTGCAGTAAAGACACTAATTTATATATAAAAATGTGTGACTGAATGCAATTATTTATTTTCTACCAAATTGATCTTCCAGTATGGTCAATTTTGAGCAGCATCTAAGTCATATATATCTCGTACTTTTGAAAAAAAAATTTGGTAGGTCATCGTGCTCAGTTTTTCACAATTTGGCAAAATGTAGCCAGGAATTCGCAATTTGCATACTCTCTTATGATCGTCATCTTGTGTGCTCTTCAGCAAGTGTCATTAACCTGGGCAGAGTTGGCTTAACTCAAATCGGCTTATACTGATAAATCCAAAAAATCCACTGATGTGTTTCAAAAAGGATTATTTTAAGAACTTGCCTAAGGAATATGGCTCTACACACTGCTAATAACAGGTAGTGTTGAACACCTGTGAGTTGAACTGCCTAATACATGTCTATTTTTTATTGCATGCATCCCTTATAAAGTATGCAGCTATATGATAATTGGAGTGGGGACTTGAATAATTTTGATCATATAGACGAGGGGGTTAAAGTGTTTGAGGGTACTGAGGGGGGTTCTGAAAAAATAAAATTTCAACCGCGATTCTTCCGGCATCCTCCACTCTAACTGTTATTTGTGAACGCAGCCAAACTATTATTATCAATCTCGTCAATGAGGCGAGATATCGTCAATATCACGTCTGAAAAATAGAAAGAGAGAGAGAGAGAGAGCTATCAGGCATATAAACGAGTACAAAGGCTAAGAATGCTGGGCTTTGATATTAGAGCGTCTGCTGTGTCAACAACTGGATGCAAAAATAACCAGTTTGTAGACTTGACAATTTTGATGGAGCAAGTTCTGGAAATGATTTCCAGTAGGCCTACTTAGATATATTCATGTCACCAGATGATAAGAGTTTATTGTAAAACTGTGATTTGGATTTGAAAATGAGATTTTTGACTCTGTTTCTTACGTGTCTATATTCTGAGAAGCAGCATGTCCTTTTGGCTGTGTCACGTAGTTTTATTAATTTTAATATCTCTTATCATATACCTAGATTCACGTGCCCATGTAAACCTATGGGAAAAGGCGCTCTTACAGGTGTGTAATAAGTTGCCGTATCACGCCCAGGCACACTTTGCCCAAATAAGGTATTGTGCGCGCTTTTTCGAACTTTTTCGTTGTCGTTGCTACGCGCGTTGCTATCTACGTACATTCCATTCGAAAACACGTCAGCGCGAGATTCGAACCCGTGTCTATGCGCTTCGCTCGTAGTTTTGAAGCAAATTGTAGACAGTTCCGATCCAAATTGGTTTAAAACAAGTGCTTGATAGTCTCCTCTCAATGTTTTGCTGAGAAAGTGTATTTTAACGAGCAGGATCAACTACTCATCTGTGCTCATTCTGTAGTTACATTGTCGTCCGCATAGAACAAGCTCGTGACGCGTTCCACAACAGAACAAATGACAACATCGTACATATCAATCCGCAAAGTTGCGTGGCTCATGTTTTTTTAATTTACGCCCATAACTTTAACAAAATTTTATTGATAAATACTGAAACATATCACAACCGTTCAATAAGGTATATGATAAAACCTTTACGGCCCAGATACTGGTTTTGCGGACCTAGGTCGTACGGCGTACGGGCCCTCGCACGCTCGGGCCCTTCCGCCGTACAACCTCGGTCCGCAAAACCCGTATCAGGGCCGTAAAGATTATTATTGCAGTGCAGGCTATCAGTACAGACCACTTCTCTCACCTCCACTTGACAAAAATGGTATGAATACATTAGGTAGGAATACCATACTACATATCAACAGGAAACAACGACCTGCTAATTAGTTTTCTCACGTGATTTTCACGAAACTTGATGTGATGCTCCTCGTCTAACTTTTGGACCCCCTGCGAAACTTTCTGATGTTAAAAGTGATTATTTGGGATCATTATAATAGGGTGAATAATAATCTTGTGCGGTGGTTTCAATCGGGCTCGAACTCTCAACGTACGGTACCCAATCACCTGGCAGAGAAGCCACAGACAAAACCGCTCGGCCAAATCCCCAATCCCAAAAATGAACACGGGATTTCGTTGTAATTGGAACTCTTAGCACAGGGAACTTGACAATCTGGTCGCTGTTTATGCTGCTATTTGCTAATAACATTGAACAACCCCGATTTCTTGAACCTTATATCCAATTATCATAATTTAAACTTTGCACATACATACAACAGAACACCATAACAAGTATGCATCCATAAGTGTAAGCATCGGGGTGACATGCATCGAATAGAGGACTGGCTGACGGAGTAAACATAGGAAGGAGTGTAGCCGTCAGGAAGCCCTGTACTCGTTGAACCTCGGCCCAATGCCTACACATATAGTTGCCCAAAAAATATGGCTTTCCATCTAATGTTTTGCAACTTATCAATAAGATTAGTCGAAAGCAACAACGATTCATTTTTTTTAACTTTACTAATATTTAACAGCATAAAAAACCTAACGACAACCAGATTACCAAGTTCTCCGTGCTCGAACCCTGACTATGGAAACACAAACAGGTTAAATACTCGGCATCTAAAGCTAATACTGCAAATAATAGGGTCGGTAACATAAGGATATGAACAGGCAGCCAAGCACTCAGTGAGCAAACGAATACCATATATAAATGAGCAGTCCAATGCAACCATGGTCTAGCTTACCAGACTGAATGAGAAGTATACGCTGCGTTATGCCTTGAATCCGACTTACAAAGACTTTACACATGAATCCTGTTCTAATCTGGTCATACAATTTACGAACAAATATTTGACAACAATACTCAACCCTTTGAGAGCCAAAATCAATTTTTGTCACCTTTACAGAATATATCGCAGTCAAATTTTTTTCAGATATTTGCCAAAATTTTGACAAAGAACTGTAGCCAAGGAAATGTTATTTCCATTTGGTCCAAAATTGTCAAAAAAATACAGAAAAATTCATTAAAAAATGGTAAAATGTTGCACTAAAATTTTAAATGGAAAAATCACAGCTCTCAAAGGGTAAACATGTCAATGTCTAGCGTGAACCCAGTATCACTTACTCATACACACTTATCAAAGTACTTCAAACTTATCTAGCGTGTTATTTGCTCTCGGAAATATGACATGTGAGAGCTGTGTTACAGTAAAGTAAGCGTTGGAGTTAAATCATACAGATATTAGAAAGTGCAGTACATGATTGTAACTGAAAGGGATACTAACCTGTTACACTGGGTTTCCAATGAGGAACTGGTGGTCTAACAATGACCGGGGCCTTTTCTTAGCCACGCGGGCAATTAATATGTCAAAAATACCCGCAGCAGAGGCATGTGATTATGACCGGATGCCGACTGCCATAAATTTGTAATCCTGTTTTTATTGAGGAGGGAAAGCCCGTCTATAATTCTAGAATAACGTCAGAGAAGGAAGTACAAACTCTTTCTGAAGGAAAATTTGGATCTGTAGATAGGTAAATGATGGGGTTTAAGGTTGAGTATTCGGAGAAAACCGGTTCTCCGCTACTCTCTGTACATATGACTATGTTGATATTGATGGATTGGATTAAATTGTCAAAAAATTAGTAATAGTATTTTACTTTGACGTTATGTTTTGGACTCGGCACATCTTTACAGCGTTGTAACAATACCCTACTGAGAACTGAGTGTTTTTATCGTAATCGCCAACGTTCAAAGTATATTGACTTTAAAATAGAGTAGAAAAAGCATTCTTCAAATGATACACCTTAATAAGTCATCTTTGGATCCATTCAAATCACAGTTTGTCTTAGGGACCGTCTCAGATTGTCGCAGAAGTTCAAAAAGCGAAATTTATTCGTTTAGGGGGGGGGAGGGGGTTTGACCTCCATTCAATTAGTGAACTTCACTGTCGCACTTTTATTTTGTGATCACAAGTTTTCGTGTGTTCATTTTAAATTAAAGAAAAACTGCACACTCGTGCCAACAAATTTGTAACTGTTTCCATCTCGCTTGTGCCCCAAACACAATTTACCGATAGGAACATTGTATCCTAAACATTTCATTCATCAAGTATACAAAGACAAAAAGTATCATTTTTTTTAAATGTGCTATTTATAAGCGTCTGCTCTAACCACTAGATGTCTTTATTCTCACTTGTTATGCACCTGGTCATAGTCGTTTCAATATGATTGAACATGCCTGGGTGCCCTTGTCAAAGTTTCTCGCTTATTTACCGCCCCTACCAAGTACAAATTGCGTGTTCACAAAGACAAAGAACAGCACAAGAGATGCAAAAAGGGAAAGTAAAATAAAATGAAACTTTTATGCGGTAAAATGCCCTGTTAGTACTCAAATCTGATCGATTACTTTAATTGTAATGTGGCAAGGGGAATACGTCTTTAGTAGCTATAGCAAAATGCAACATTGTACTCTCAGGCAGACATGAACATTTCGCACTTTTGAAGTTTCGTTTAGGGGAGGGGGGAGGGGGTTTTGATCTAAACGAAGAAATTTCGTTTCTTGAACTTCTACGACAATCTGAGACGGTCCCTTACAAAAACACTTTTGTTATTTAATTCATGATTGCTGGAAATGACGCTGAGTACAATCTTTCTGAAATAATATACTGAAAGCAATTCGGAAATATTTGCGGCAATTTATGTTATTCGCTTTTGGAAGTAGAACATGGTAGTGTGTTACAGTAAAATGGACGCTGGAGTTATATCATACAGACATTATATAGAAAGTGCAGCATATGATTGTAACTGGCTAGTCCTGTCTCAAAATGATCTACTGTTTATGTCCTGGACACATACCGGACACAGTGATTGGTGTTTGCGGTCCCATAAGGTCCGCTTACAGCTCACTGATTGGCTGGACCCTTTCTCTAAGGTCTCATAACCATTCAATGTTAGTGTCACGGCCCTGTGATTGGTTGTCCTGTGTCCTTGTGTTAACCTCGTTCTGTAGTGTTTGCTGCCTCGTAATGGAGTGCCCCAACTTCCTGGATACCGTTGTTGTAACCAGTCATTAAAAGTGTTTGCACCTGGCACGCGGTTTGATCACAACGTATAAAGACAAAGCAGAAGGCCGAGTTCGCCTGAGAAGCATTCACTTGTTCAAAAAATGCGTGTCTTTGTCAAATACTTGTTAGCAACGGTATAGTTTTTCGGTGATATTTTGACGGTCGCTGGTGTGAACTAAAGTCTCTTCTTTGTAACTTTGCTCTAAACAGACAGAAATTCTGGACAATATCTAACATATCGGCTGTTCACCAATAGGGTTTGTGCACCATGTAAAACCTATGCAATATAAGGGGCCGTTATCAATTTCCGAGCATGCCAACAGCATACCGTGAATAACAATATACCAGCTTGCTCTTGCAAATCCACCTCTCTGATTGGTTCAGATACGAAAAAACCCGTAGTATTATTCGTGATGTACCACGGTTGGAACACCACAGATGGTACGCTGCTAGCTATATCAAGCATTGCTGAATTATCGTTCACTTTTGGTTGGGGAAGCAACAATTAGACTATAAGTGTAAATTACGCACATAGTACACAAGTTGTAATAGTTGATATTCTCATTGCGATATTTCAATCCATTTTTGCTCAACCGTACAGTACTTAAACAATATCTACGAAATCATCACCAACTGACTCAAAACAGTACGCCTGTTTAGATTACCTTTGCCTTGTTTTGAATGCCATTAATATTTTTTCATAAGGAAATCGAATATCAGTAAATTAACCACATCGATAGCTCTCCGTCCAAAATAATGACATTTACAGCATTGCTATTGGACATCTCATTTTTATGATTAACCGGTGACATTAGTCGTATTCAAAATTTCGCAAGCTTCTTCGCTATACGGCAGTTATGATTGTTATAATCACGCGCATCAGGTGTCTAAACACTGTAAGCATTGTTAGTGTTGTGCAATCGGTTCGTACCTAATTTATTTCCACATGGCACAAATTTCATCACTTGGCCAAACGTTTCCAAATGCACACAAGAATATGCTTATTTTGCTCTACCGGCCTCATCAAAATATTACTATTGAAAGGCGGAGTTGCTGAATATCAAGCGCGCAGAGCAGAATAAAACACCAAATTTAATGACTTCATGTCTCTTCGTCGTTGTCGTCGTCACGTCGCGGTCAAACAAGCCAGGAACAAACATCCTGAATGCCTACCACTCAGCGGTTACTACAACTGTTTCCAGGAAGTACACGGGACACTACATAATGAGGTGGCGAACATTACAAAACGAGGCTAGCACAGGGAAGGAGGCAGCCAATCATAGTGCCGTGAACTGAATATTACACTGGAATGAGATCTAAGAGAAAGGGTCCAGCCAATGAGTGGGCTGTGAGCGGACTTTATAGGACCCATATACCCATCACTGTGACCGGTACATATGTCTCGGACCTTACTTTTGAAACAGGACGAATGGGACACTAACCTCATGCTGGGTTTCCAATGAGGAAGTGGTGATCTAAAAATGAACGACGCCTTTTCTTAGCCACGCGGGAATCAACATGTCAAAAATATCCGCAGCAGAGGCATGCCATTATGACAGGAAGCCGACTGCGATAAAATTGCAATCCTGTTTTTATTGAGGAGAGAAAGCCCGTCTATAATTCTAGAATAACGTCAGAGAAGAAAGTATAAACTTTTTCTGAAGGAAAATTTACCTGTAGACTGGTAAATGGAGTTAAAGGTTGAGTATTCGGAGAAAACCGGTTCTCCGCTACTCCCTGTACATATGACCATGTTGATATTGATGAATTGAATAAAATTGTCAACAATAGTAATACTCCTTACACAAATACAGGGATAATGTTTAGAAAGTGAATGCATGGCAGTAAATCGTGCTTTTTTGGAGAAGAAACAAAAATAAGAAAATATAAAAAACATTCAGAAAAAAGTGTCCAAAATGACATCAAATCAGTTCCAGCAATCGTTATCATTCAAGGCAAGTAAATCACCAGGTCCAAGAAACATTTTAAAAAAACCTGACAAAATCAAGAGCGCAATTATCTCGAACCACTAGTAACAGGTGTCATGTGTTCGGAATGGGTAAGCTTACTCTGCTATCATGCTACTCCCGTCAAGATTGAACTAATCCGACAAAGTATAATTGTGCGGTAATTCAGCTAGCTGCCAAATTACTGTTGAGAGTCAAAGTCAGGAATGCTGTCTCTCATCATTTGAGTAACAGATTTGTCATATTTGGATATAAGATCTCCATATTACCATAGAACGTCTAACCTACTTTGTGGTAAGACCTGTCTCACTTGCTTTCAGACAGATCAAGGTATGACGCTGAGCTCACATTTTCTGTTGTTTCTTTTATTTCTAATTCATCTGGATAGTATGATTGAGCTAATTAGAAATACTAGGATTGTTCAAAGTAATCAGATCATCAGCATATCTGTGATTGTTATTCAAACATTTTGCAACTCTCTTACATCCAGAAGAAGTACAAGGAGACAGCCGTTGTACCTTAAACTCCCTGGAGGTGTGTGCCTGATGATTGAGTTTTTTATTTTCCTTTTATGTTATGTTTTGTTTCGTTTTTAAATTTTACACAAAGGCCTGGCAATACTTTACTGTGAACTGAGTGTCTTTATCGTAATCACCAACGTTCAAAGTATATTGTACTGTAAAATACAAGTATAGAAACAGCATTCTTCAAATGATACACCGTAATAAGTCATCTTTGGATCCATTCAAATCACAGTTTGTCTTACAACAACACTTTTGTTATCTAATTCACGATTGCTGGAAATGACGCTGAATAAAATGTTTCTGAAATAATATATTGAAAACAATGCGGAGATATTTACGGCAGTATTGCGGGATTTTAGGGAAAAACACATTGAGTAGAAGCAAACGAAACAATATATTTATGTTTTCCAGCTATTTTAGTATTGAGCTCCAATTATTCGATGGAAAGTCATTTGCGACCTGTACAGAAGACTAATAGATGAACAATATGATTCTGACAACCGATACAAAGGATAGACAAAGAATTTTACTCTGTAGTGAGTGTGAAAAACGATCGTTGAAGCGCCAATGTCAGGGTACTTATGTTGACATTTTAGTGTTGAGTGCCAGCTTTCACTTTCATTCCATCGCCGTATTCGGAGTGAGAGAAAAATGATAGAAGAATGTTTTAAACATGTTTTGGTTTTGTTTTGGTATCTATGTACATAGAATGAAAATCCGTTTTCCTTTTTCCTGCCTTCTTCCCCCTCATGCCTTTTGAATCTTAAAAAACCTGAAAGAGATTAATGAATAGATTTTTCACAACTTGTAAAGTTGTAAGATTCTTGTAGGTTTTGTAGCAGTAGAATCATAGAGCAAGATATTTTTCCAGAAATAGTAGAATATTGTGTCCAGATGGGAGTTCTCATCATCACTGCAACTTGACGTTTCTTAATCTTAATGCATTTTTTTTACCCAGTGTAATGTGTGTGTAAATGTGAGCTGTTTTCTTTGTCCAAAATATGCCAGAGAAATCCTAATTTATTGATTCATGTGGAAAATATGTACTTCCCAGTTATCTTCAATCTTCTGTTATTCCTGCAGTGATCCCGTCAAAGTCAACACATGATTTTTTCTTTCCATTTCAAACTATAAATTAATATGTACCAGTTCCCCACTTTTCATTGTGTGTTTTTTTAAAACTTACTTCAGAAATACTTATGAATTCTGGACTTTGTATTGACCTGTCCAGAGATGTCACATTATGTAATTAAAAATATGGCACTGAAGATATACGTAATGTTTGTGACTGTGGTGTGTCATGTATGTATGTGTCAGGATGTATCATCGAATTTATATTGCAGGTGTTGGTGACACACACGTGTCACATACACCTTCTGTGCAGTGGCTATCAGAGCTCAAATAAACAAACACAAACAACATTCTTTATATTGACAAACATGAACACAACTCTGTATTTGTTTTCTATTGTATACGGAAATAATCGTGCATTACAAATAAACAAACATCCATAAACAAACAAACCAAAAACCAAGAAGCCATAATTCCGTGTGGACTAACACATACAGTTCCTCTTTGTCTAGATTTCTCAAGGAACCACTGACAGATGAAAACTAGATAATAATTAGAAGATAAAATTCTAGGGGTATATTTGTATTTCGTCCGAGATATTCTGAAAGACAGATGACAATAATGAAGAAATTCCAATCACAGTGTAGATTTTAATATCATTCGCTTTACTGTCGGATAGAACTAAATTAATTTTTTTTCACACACTAACATAATTCGAACGTTTTATGTTCACCTTCGGACTTAGGAAGAATTATCTACAAGTTGTGCTCTTTTCTCGAATGAGAAACACATTCCCGTCATGAAGCACATTGTTTTAACCTGTTCATACCTAAATCCCTGATGCGACAAGGATAACAATCTTAGTCACTATCTGATAGGGTTGAGCAAGCTTTCCATTCATGGGTATTTGTTTGCATTCCGAATGAGTCGTATCTTTGGACAATATATCTTCTGAATATATCCGATTTTTATAGCATATTTTAACCTTTTTTTCATGATTTCCGTGTGATAGTACCGTCTAAATCACACCGATAATGTAGCACACTTTGCTTATAAAAGCGTAAGTTCGTGACTTTAATACAGTAATGGGCACAAGCTATACAGTAACTGTTTGTTTCATTCCCTTGTGTACATCTAAGACGACAAGTTTTCTCCTTCGAGTCACGTGTCCTGGTTTGGCGCTGGGCTCTGGTCTGAGGAGGTCAGAGGCATCTAAGCGGAAGAAAATTGAACAGAATTGAGCAATGAAATGGACAATTTAACGTGTAAAAATTAAATAGCAAGTATCATTTAAACGATGCTCTATGTCGAATCCGATGTCAATTGAGCTCCGACCGAAATAAAGGATGTTAGTGCCTGGAAAAAATATTAACGGACACTTTTGGCAATGAAAAGAAGATGAAAAAGAATTATATGAAAATTGATCGATACCATTTTGCGTTGATGAAGTAATTATTCAACAGTGCGTCATACAAACAAGTCCAAGTCCTGAAAATAAGATCCGTGGCTTGGACTGAATGTTTGCTCACTAGTGCTGCTCACACCTACTCTCGGAAACTCTTCGGAAAGTATGCATCACAATTCTGAGTAGATCGGTATTTTTAGTTTGTCATCCCAACAATCGAATTGCAAACAAATTACAAAATCTACCTTTTACTTTTTTAAGGTACTTATCCTTCTCAACATCGAAATCTCACTCACTAAATAAAAGAATTCAAATTAATATCTTTTCTTAAATTGTTAGTTTATGTCATAACTCACTCTTTCATAATCGCTTCGCTTTGGCGTTGAAGCGTCTTGGCGAATTGAACTCCTGGTTATTGTTTCAGCTTGAATTGGTAGTTCACTGTCACGACGCTGGTTCCTTATTTTTTTCCAGAACTTGTTCTTAACGAGGCACACAACTATCAACAGGATCACAGCAACAAAGATGATAGAGAAGACAGTACCCACGGCGATGTGGACCTTTTTGGTCCCGTTATCGTCTGCAACAAAATCGAACAGAATGGACAGATGAAACATCTTCAAAGAAATATAAAAGTCCAAGAGGTGATGTCGGCTTTGCGCTCTGTAAACAGGGAGGATGCTATTACCTTCAAGATTTAAGGTAGAATGCGCCTTGATAGTAAAAGACTTAAACTTTTACTCAAACTTTTCTGAAGGAATTTTTCAACTTTTCTCTTTAAAAATCAAGAATAAAAATCAGGGGTCACCGTGCAAATTTTTGTACTAGAGAAACAAACATCCCAAGATTTACCGATATTTAAAATTCAAAATGGCCTCCATCCCTGTATTAACTCTACTGAGGAAAGATATAATTTTCGAAAAATTTAGCAGGTAAAATTTTTTCTTACACCAAGAGCTTTAAAATGAATCCTCACAAGTGATAGATCAGAAAAGAATTGTAAAAGTTAAAAGAGTCGGAATATCTGTCCCCGAGGTGCATTCCACCTTTAAAAAGATGGAAAAGGTACATGTACCAATGTTCTCATGACATGAGGATTGGCATACATTTGACAGGGTAAAAATAATGCTATCAATCTTTTTTGTTCACCAGCGGCATTGCTGGCAAATATGTTTCCGATAATTAATACGGCAATTTCGTCTAGGTTTTGGAAGCAAAAATATTCAAGTGCCATGAGTAAGGGGCAAGGCAGCTGGTTGGAGAAGATTCATATCAAAGTGTTGATAAGTTTGAAATATTCGCAAAATCGAATTCTGCACAAATTTTATGTACCCGGCCGGTCAAAACCTTACGGACACGCTTGGCTCGAAAGTCACCAGATCCAAGTGTTTAATATAAGACTACGAGAAAAAACAACAAACCGACCAATTCCAAAGTAAACAAGTCCAATGATGATTGTGGAATGAATGACAAACTTAGAGGACCACTTTGAAGTTAAGTCTACTTTTAACATTACATTTCTTCTGTTATTTCGTTTTGTTTGTAAGATACAATTTAATGTTTACTTCAAAAATTAATTGCTATTGTCTAAAACATCTTATACTCGTATAATGACGTATGTTTCTATTACGAACGACTGAATTCTTTTGTCAGCAATAACGTTATAACTGTGCATACTAAGTAGATAAAAAGTACTGAAAATACTAACAAAAGTTACGACGATGACTCCTTTTATTTTAATGATTTTTAGGCTTTCTTGTCTGATTAGTCCCTAGAAATAAGGTCATTAATAATTCTGTAGATCCTTTACCTTATAGCCCCTATAGTCTTTATGGTTTCTATATTTATACTGTGCTTAATCAGGTGTGCGACATCGTGTTCATGACTTCAGAATCCGTTCATGATCTCATTGCCACGTTGACACTTCCATTCATGTTTCTGAACCTTACCGCGTTCGCACCACCAAACTCACCTTGACATTGACTTTCATCGGATGAATCACCACAATGATCCTCCCCGTCACATCTCAGATACTTTGGAATGCATCGCCCATTGTCGCACAGGAAGTCTTCGTTGCTGTACACGCATTTACCATTCTCGGCTGAACAAAAATATTATGTTGCACTTTGTCATTGCCAATCGCTTCATTGTCTATAACAGAAGGGCTAAGGGGTTGTCGAATTCTCTTAATCTCGTTTTTAATTCAAGATCGATACCTAGCCAGAAAAGACACAGCCAGCAAGGACTTGAATACTGGATAACGGAAAGCACTTAAAATAATATCATAATTTGTTGAGTACGCAAACAGTCGTCCATGGCTGATACTTTTAATGAACAATCGACAACAAAAATCTTGTCATCTTCGAATCGTCGGATTGAGAGTAATGATTTCTTAAAAATGATAACCATGATGACACTCCCAACAGACTGTTCACAATAAAATATTGCTGAAAGAGTCACCGTGTTGAGACAGAACCGCAACTTCTCATAACTACAGAAATAAATGGCACAAATTTCGATACTAGAGAAACAAATTAATAAAACTAGCGATATGTGAAATTCAAAATGACTGATATTAGCCTTTTTTAAATCAATGATTAAATATTTTTTACAAAAAAGGTGAAAACAGCGTTTGGTGAACAGCTTGAGTCCACACACACGGCAAACTACAAATAAGAATTGTGAAACTTTGAGAGGCAGTAAATCTGTCTCCGAGGCAATGAAATAGCCTGTAAGTAGTTACCTGGATAGAACATTGCATATAAAGCTTTGAATCCTCGCTGCTTTGAGGTTTGATCGTTCACCATCTTGAGTTCTAGTTCAATATCCCCGTCCATGGAGAAATTCAGTTCTGATGTCGGCTTTCTGGAACAGACAACGTCACGCAGAAGGCCATCGCTATACAGGAAGACTTTTTCTTTCAGGCCGTCGCATACATCAACAAATCCTAATGAAAAATGCGAATAATGATAAAACAGAACGATTACATTCATTTAATAGTGCGCACACTTTGTCAGTCCAGCCTTTCAAAGGATTTCAGACGATATCAGTCGGCTTTTTAGAATATCATTGGTGAACCTAATTGTCAAACAATGGTATCATTTTAGAGTGGGTTTCTTTCATTTGGATTTTGCCGTCATTGTCTTTTCACCACAGTCCCCCCAGAGGGACTGTGATTGCACTTAGCAAAGAGCATAACACAGTATGACTCGATAACTGCAGCCGATAATTTAACAGGTCCAAAGTGCCCGAAGAATGTTTTTGAGCGTGATTAGCGGTGCCTTTATCCTCAAATATTTCTCAAATAGTTTCTTTAATCATTGTACCGACCTGAATCAAAATGATCAGATTTCTCTGGACTCGGTCTCGTATTCTTCAACCAGCAGCTACCTTTAGTTTGACCAAACGCATCGTCGAAGGACCAAGCTTTGCATCCAATTTTGCGACGACATTCATGGCAACATTGTTCCGCAGACTGCATCTTGAAATGATGACCGTCGTTCATGTCGCCCCCTTCTCGCCCTACGTTATTCTCTACGTTACAGGCGGCTACAGGATGAAATTCGAAACTTGACTAGACTAGAATCGTATGCAAAATATTAGAACCGTATGTATGTATGTATGTATGTATGTATGTATGTATGTATGTATGTATGTATGTATGTATGTATGTATGTATCTATCTATCTATGCATGTATGTATGTATGTATTGTATTGTATTGTATTGTATTGTATTGTATTGTATTGTATTGTATTGTATTGTATTGTATTGTATTGTATTGTACTGTACGTAATAGCGGCTGTGCATAATTCAAATCGCTATAAGTAACATGAAATTCTGATGCATTGTGATATCATTATGATTTTGGAGTCTCTA
>LD367250.1:7702-40313 GCA_001465055.1 Ptychodera flava | reverse complement strand
GCCGGGGGAGGAATCCCTCGCTCTACCATAGAAATAACGCATGAAAGTGGTGAGTATATTGATTGGCATGCACAAAGTGTGTTAGGACTTCATAGTTTCGGTGTAAAAGCTGTATCTTTTTTCAGGTCTTTTATATGGGCCCTCTTTAGTTCAAAATGTGCATATGACCCAGCATAAAGCATTTCAAGATGGTGTGCGTAATCAATGTCGTTGTGGCTTGTCTTCGGTTTTTAGACAGTTCTTCGAAGAAAGACATCAAGATATCCCCTGTATCACTTCATCTGTTCCTGTCTACTTCTTCCTTGTGTCAGAGTTGCAGCAACTTGATTTTCAAGTGCCCCCGCTCGGCTGTTCGGTTAAGTTCCTTTTGCGTAAATAATTTCAGCTTTTTTATAAACATGGCTGTCCCTGCATGTTCAGTTCAGCATTTAGTCTGAGCAGACTGAAATCAGTAATTTCACCGCTGAAAGGACCGTTCACATATAATTTGTTTATGCTAGTATTTGACCTGAGGCGTTTCAGAATCGTTTTAATTGACCCAGTGTGCACAAAATAAATGTTCAACAAGAGTAAACTAATAGTGCAGGTGATGATTGGCAAATATGTGTTGGCATAAATGTCAATACAAGCCGTTAATATTCACGTTATTCCTATTTATCTACCTTTTTCCAGTTCCTACCGCACCTAGAGACGTATTGGCTAATGGTCTGTCTGAGATGAAAATAGAGGTGACTTGGACAGCACCTAGGTGTCCCAATGGTACTGTGAACTCATACATTCTTCTTTACTGGGAGTCACTCGATCAGAATATCACAAACGCTGTTGCGGCACCTCAAGATTGTTTAGATTACACAAATACATTCAGCTGTGTGATTGGCGACCTACAGCCAGAAACTAATTATATCGTTCAGGTAAGTGATGATGATGATGATGATGATGATGATGATGATGATTGCCCTCATGACCACTACAAACGTTATTGTTATTTTGTATGTTAGTCTTAAATCTATTCACAAGTCAATTTAAGGCGGAGTTGCACACAACGCAGCATATTTTGCTCAAAATCACAATTTCGTAAAGAGTCATTCAATTTTGAGTAATTTGTTAACACGAATTGAAAAAATTGGTTGGGTTCACCGTTTAGCTTGTCAAGCAGTCGTGAGTAGGATGAGAAAAAATGTACATTTATGCAAAATTATGCATATAACTCTATTTCCTGGCTTCATTTTTCTCCCAATTTCAAGATTTAAAAAAAAAATTAAACTCCATTCTGGCTTGGTCAAATTTTGTGAAATTTTCACATTATTTTTTTTAAATGCTATATAATAAAACGACTATTTTCTTAGACAATAAAGTGTTTACATTTTGAATTAAAGCATTTTTTCTCACCATGATTTTAGGAGTGTTAGCCTATCAACTCCTGTCATTTTAAAATGAGGATAGATAATGCAAAATAAAGTTTGTAGTGGTTTGTTTCTACGTATACTCTTATTCAGAAAATAGAATCACGTTTTTAACTTACATTAATTTTTTTCATTGACACCAATATTGAGGTTTTCTAACCCAAATACATATATATCCCCTTCATTTTTCGAATAAACTATGACTACCATACTAAACCTTAAATTCCCTGCGTTTTGAAAATATATAGTATTAAGAGGTTTCCTTGTCATCCTACATGAGAAATATTTCTTTGAAAAAAAATGTTGGTCACATGCAACTCCACCTTAAGTTGTGTAGATTTTACCCGCATTGAAAGCTCTTGATCATTATAATGGCATACGTGGTTTTGTATATTACCGTGTAGCTTCAAATCAGATATACAAAAAATTGCTTCTTTTCATATCGTGAATGGTTCCCGCCATACAGACTGATACCAATATTGACTCGTTCTTTCTGAAAATGAATCATTAGTCTGGCGATAGATAGCTAGGGCTTTGATCAGATTTTGAGCATTGACAAGTACCTAAGGGTACCTATGCCACAGCATGAGCAATATTCACGTGTCAAACATGTCTGCAAAAACATGTGTGACTCATAACCCAATGGTGTCTGTTATCGAATTCATGCAAAGGATTGTCTTACATTTCAATAACGGCAACAATGGCAATGGCAATACAGTTTTCTTATTTCTGGAGGAAATGTCTTCTCCTCTCATGCAAGTTGGAACATATGTTTCTGGGGATTGCGTCACTCAGAGATGCTCGTATAATACAATTTTCTGGGGATTGCGTCACTCAGAGATGCTCGTATAATACAATTTTCAAATTTAAAGTTATTGGGCAAATATTCGGTATCTAATGAAAATTAGTCCCTTGATCGTTTTTATTTTTGCCTTTTAAGTTTTTGTTGTTGTTTTCTCGCATTAATTTTTAGGTGCTATGCACCGAGTCAGACACTGTTGTTGCTAAAGTCATAACGGTCTGATGTACTTGTAATTTTAATATTCTTTATAAGTCATGTTCCATACATGTACCATTAACAGGTAGAGTCAGGCAATTATCTCGTTTCTCGGCTAAGGAAAACCCGAACGGGGCTATTTTTGCTGCCATATAGCCTGTTTCAATCATTCATCTCCTTGACATCTAATTGAAGGTGACTTTTGTCCTTCGGAATCTTATGCACGTTCAACGTTGTTTAGTCGATCTTGACATGAATGAAGTTCCCTGGACTAATTTAGAATTGAAGATGACGAATAGTACTAGCGTTTTATAAAGCATTCATTTGTTCATTACAATTCGTAATAGGAGGGCACCATACTTTGTTTTCTTGATTAGTTTGACATGTGCAGTTATCACGTTATTCGCCTTACTATAACGGTTATTTTGCTTTAAGGCACATCATTAAACATTCCAGTAACTTACTGTATTTTCGTTATACTGAACACAAACACTATTTAGAACCTGAAACAGTCAAAGTACTACGGTTGCAACTCGAGTTTTACATTAATTTCTTCACCAGGTGTCAGCTGAAAATGGTTGTTGTTTCAGTGCATGGAGTGACACTGCTCAGGCAAGCACTCTACGCGTAAAGGGTAAGAAGCATTTTACACGTTTATAAACGTTTGTATACTACATTGGAAATTCAAGCTGTAGGTCAAGTACAAAGACAAATTTGCAAAAGGCAACCATGTTCAGAAATAATACGGCGTATGTTCATCATTGAAGCGTTGACATTGAAGTAAAGAAAAGTTATCTTCTTCCAGTGTGAATTAGCAAACCAGACATGTTTCGAACAAATCACTTGTCCTTCATAAGTGTCCACACTTGATCCGACAGAAAGATCCAAATGCAGGCAAATGCATTCAGAAATGGACAACATTTTACTAGGGTTACACTACAGCTGCGTAATATCAGGTATTTCCGTGGTGGCTTTTAAAGTGGAATCTGTGTTTTATCACAGATGTGTTTTGTGATTGCACCTAGCTATCTGCCTTCCTTACATCCTCATCTTCGTTCCCTTAGCCAATCAGCTCCTCTACCCATGACTGTTATCAATCCTCCTTCCCAGCCAATCAGCCACGTTTGCACACGACACGACATCATCAAGCCTTTGTTTCATCGCTCCCATTTATTCATTCATTCAGCCGCTGGGTTCATGCCATACCAGCTCGGCCAATTACTCTACGTCCGGAATCGTTTCCTATCCATTCCTTCGAACAACCATGCCGACCAAAGGACGTCCAAGACAGCCTAGAAATTTAAAGTAAACATTCGTTTTACATGGCCAAAAATACGTTATCTAATGAAATGTTACAGTTGATATTATGAAGTGGATCTGCAGCATATTTCATTTTCAGAAAAATTGGTCTTTTTGAAAGCTGACGATTTGCACTCTTGTCAAAATATTTACTTTGATATGTATTGTGCTGCTATTATAAAAATGTACACTACAATCAACTGAAAAATTCAGCTCCAAGTCATCGTACTCAAAGCTAGGTACTGGATATGGTTATGATAATCGATAAACGATTACATATGACAATAGTCGCCATCATGTACACATCCAAAGTCTGTCCTTTCGCGATATAAAATATGGAATTTATAACCTGGGTGTAGTACTTCACAACAACCGCATCTATGCCATCGATGTTGTTATTTAGGAAACTTTTGCGTCGACCTTCCAAGAGCTGCTTAATGTAATCGAACACTATAGAGGTCGGTATTTGTCGCACGATCGAAGTTTTTCAGTGACGTTAAAATTTTGAGAAAATCAGTCGTAATCATTGCAATCCAATAAAATTCCAAACCGTACTTTTGACCAAAAAGTCGTCATGGCATTAATATTTTTCATAGACTAAGCGACGATACTCCGCACAAAATGATTAGCCTATATCTTTCGGAAACACTTTTAAGTCACTGTAAGAGTAAATATACGGTCAGAACTAATCATAAAATATGGCATAAATTGGGTTTCACACGCTTTTCTTGTAACTTGCATTTGATCTTCGAGTGTCGGTTGCAGCTTGCTGAAACGACGTAACAGTGTCCGCGCCGTAGAGATTAAATTGAGGGTTTTTAATTTTTTTTCTACCTTTGAAAAAACTAGCTTTGTCTACGGTGAATTTCTGGGCCTGTACTTTCTTTGAAATTTGTAAAACTCCGCTGGAGGTACGTTTTGAGTCATTGTCTACTATTTGCCTCGCAAATGCGGTTCTTTGCTCAGGATTGACACCTTGAAATAATTTATTACTAGCCTGTGGCATATTGATAGCACTGCAAAGGAGTATTTAAAAAAAATTAACTCGGTATTATTCGTGAAAACTCCATTTTGCGAAATATAATGAGTAACTGGTATGTGTATGTTCAAGTATGCTATATTATTCGTTCACTTTGGACAATACCAGTAACGAAATGACCGTTATTTTTGTCGTTGGGGGCGCACGATCATTTTGTCACGTTTATTCTCCTCAGCTGAAAAAATATTTTGGAGTGATATGTAAATAGTTACTAAATAACACGATACAAAGACGTCCTTGTAAACTATCAAACATAGTGAGGAGAAGAAGACAAACTGTCAGACCACACAGTATCATTTTGATATATATCTGCAGTCACGGTTTGACGTGTTATTTCCACACATTCGCCTTCCAGTGCCTGGATCGTCTGTCGGATTAATAGTGTTTACTTCCATTATATCGACGCTTCTTATATTCCTTATAACCCTGTTCCTTCTTGGTTACCTGTACACCAAACGGTAAGACCTAAAATAGAATATCTCTATTTCTCTATTGTTGTTTATATTTCCTGTAAGTTCCTTTCGAAGTAAAATATTAACAATACCGTATTACCTAACTTACATGTAATATATGTTCTGTAAAACACATATATGATAAATAAATGGTCATTTATTACGATTGTACATTTAAAAATCTTAAAAAAAAAAACGAAATGAAAGACATTGGCAATATCTTATTTTACAGAAAACTCCATCAGATACATTTGAAATACCGAATATAATATTTATTTCTTTATTCATTTATTTTTTTGTTTCCTTGTCACTTTATTTGCACATTTGTTTTAACGTTTGTTTCTCAGCACTGGTAAATCATGGAAAGAAATGTTTCCTAAAACTAGAAAGGACCAGCCAGGTAAGCTTGTCTTGTATCAAATGTATGTTAGCAAAGGTAATTTCATACTTACAGGTATTGATTCCGAATCAATATGTTAGGGGTTCGATAGAAAGTCTAAACATTTCTTAAAACTGTAAAAAATTTCAAAATCATTGTCAACATTCACAATATTACTTTCAGAAGAATAGTCTGCCATGATAATGGTGACACAGTCGTGAAGCAAATCGAATGAGCAATGTTTAGGTCTTGCCTGGTCTGTAACTTAAACTATTGGTGCAGATATGAATAATTACACACATCCATTCACACGCTATGTCGCACGTCTATGGTTCAATATGCAATCGTTTCTCATTTTATATATGCTACATTGGGAAGCCAGATGCGAGATCTTTTTGGAGGCCCTGAACGCGTTTTAAGGGACCAATCACTTGAATGAACATTTTACTTCTGAATAATATTTCAAAATTTTGAAAAGAGTGGTTGTAGAAGTCTACCGTGTTCGCCGCGATTACAGACTACGGTCAACAACGGTTAACAAGTTCGTAGACTGACTAAAATTATCAAATTGTTTGGTACTATGATGCTATATAGTACATCATATGGTGTATCAAAATTTCAGCATAATCCTCGACGCCTGTCACATTTTGAATGTTTGAAATGTGTGTATGATCTTGATAGAATCGTATTCTGTTGAGATGTTCATTCCTATCTTGTAAAGGATACTTCTAATTTAGCTGTTTAATATGGCATACTTCATACGCAACGGAATGTAATCTCTATCATTCTTTCTCAATTTGCAATGTCTTTTCTTGCAGAAGATACACAAAATAGGCCACAAGACAGTTTTTCTGATGACATCAATGCTCAATATGCCGATATAGATGACGTCACGCAACGATCGACAGAACTTAAGTCCTCTTCAATACCTCAGGACAAGCAAATAGACAATGAAAAATCATTGTACACAGAACTAGCAAGGGAAACGGTAAGATTTCTAAGTGGGTATTACGTAATATTTCAGATTTCGTCAAAAGACCGAATACCAAGGCACAGTGCATGCATGGGAACATCAATCTATACCTTCGAATAGATAGCAAGCATGTCCTACTATGTCATACAAAAATGTTACATGTCCTCTTCGGTAAAGAATATCGCATTGGTCACAATAGTCCTGGGTCGATATTGTGCAATGTTTATGATTTTGTATTAAAATGCTGAGACACTATACCCTTTTGTCGATCATAAACGTTTACCAATGAACCTTCTTGTTAATATTGAGTTTCAAAAAATAACATAGTCTCGGTTTCATTACAGCTGAGCGAGTCGGAGTACACATCCTTGAACAATTCAGCAAAGAGCAAAGACACTGCAGAGGTGGTTTGTTAAATGCAGAATTTATCATAAGCTTTAATATAAGCTTACCATAAATGAAATGAAGAAACAGGTCTTTGATTTAATGCTTGTATTTTATCCAAGAGTTCAACTTGCAATAGATAGTACTAAATCACTTAGCGAAGAGGTCTGCATCTACGATGCTCTGGAAAAATCGCCACTCCTAAAAGTTCCTAAAATACCCACCTGAGTAAGTTATGCTTTTCCGCTTGTTTGCTTCTCGACGAGAGATTTCAATAAACAGTGAAACGTACTGGTGCGACCCTTGCCAATATTGATGGCATGTTTCATTAATGTATACAGACTAAACTGAATGTATTCTTGGCATACATAGAATTCATTGCAATTTATTATGACACTTTCGTTGCGATTATTCGCTTTGTACTAAACCATTTACATAAATGGGAAAACATCCATTAATAAATGTTATGTTCACAAACTGTCCAAATTTCTTTAAAGATAATATAGGTCCATTCTTTGTTATCGAGTAAAAAACTTTCCTCGACCAATTACACTCTATTTCACAATATTAAAAATGAATATTTTTAATTTCTTCACTGGGTCTTGTGTATATGTAAAGTAAAGGTTTCCGAATCACCTTAAGAAGACTTGACAGAATATGCATACTTGAAGGGTAAATACTGTTTCAAAAGAAAGAATGTTGTTGAGTGAGAAAAAGTGAAAGATTGTCTTATTTTATGTATCTAAAAATGTAAAAATTAAAAGACATCAATTCCTTCTTATTATGCTAGCTGTTTCGGCAAAATACTATTTTCTGGTCCGTGCTATTGTGTCTTAACTCAGTTATAAAAACCTTTCTTCTACGAGTAAAGGGAACATTTGAGCAGACAATGAACGATTGTACATAGTCTTCACGCAACGTCACTTAGGTGGGAAAGTTGGATGTATATGATCTCTTTTCACAGTGAATGTAAAATTTAACGTATTTAACGATAAATATTACACCTTGTGCATATTGGAACAACCTTGTTGTTGAATAGAAAAAGAGTAATAAACACTCTGTCAGTGCTCTTTAGTGCTCAAGTGATGTACATGCTGATAACATGTGCAAGAAATGTCCATTCTGCGCCCTATATATTTTGAACTCTACTGTAAAATACAGCCAGGTTACTCTAATCAGCAGACATGGACGGAGGCCACTACCCATCAAATAAATGTAATACAACAGCAACGGTATTGTCTAATGCATAATTTCTTGCCTTCTTTACTTTACCACAAAGGAGACAATGTATGTCTTCATCACTTTTACAAGTATATATAAAGGTTGGAGCAACAATTTACACATTGCAAAACATATTTTGAAATATTCGATGAAAGTTTTGTGCCCTTTCCTTCATCACTAACCAAAAAAAAATATGGAGAAGTATTTTACAGTAATGACAAACATTCAGCGGTACTGTCTAGTTCGTTTTCATTTGGGAAACATAAGAACTTTTGATATTCAACAATTACTGTAATTAACGCTTGTTATTTGGACAAGATATCTATTATACAGATATGTAACTACATATCCGTAGCGATGAATTTACGATTATGATAAGTTAGGCGTGTAGTAGAACATCCTGTCTTTGACGATGATTGGATTGCAAAGCTCAGCTTTTAACTCTTATCTCATTTATGCATCAATAATCATCAATAATATGCTTACATTCTGCATTAGTCATATTTTGTTGAGTTTTACACGATGGTTAATACATTCCGTTTCTTGCATTACATCGGCAAGGGTTAAATATTTCAAATATTCTTTTTTGGCTTTAAATTTAATGAGTTAGGACGTTCTTGTTAAGTTTACTCTTCCAAACGTCTTCTTTTCCTATTTTTCACACTTTCTTTGATAAAATTTGAAAGTATGTAAGAAAATTCGAGAATGTCAAAAACAATGAATAGTTTAATAAACCAATTTTACTCATATAAAATATCATCATTCAGAATTGTTTTTTCGCAAATATTCGTAACGCAAGGAGATGAGGTACTGATGTAGTAGTGATTTGCATCCTTCTGTTCTTTCATCACTCAAACCTTCAGCCAGGCTTGGCAAGTGACTCAGGGATTACTGCTGTCTGACATTTTAAGACTCGATTGAAACACAGCATTTGCTCTTACAGCGCGAAATTCATATGAAGTTCTGTGATGCTGTATTGCAAAGAAAACATACATCACAGGAGCAGATTTGAATAACGAAGGTGCTGTTGCTGTGAGCAGGAGTGAGAGTGTGACTGAATTGATGCGATGTTTAAACAACATTGCGTGTGATTCACAATTGTCTCCAAATAAAGGACATATTGGATCGCAAACAATTCAATGATTCGAACTATTTACTTTGTAATACTTCTACATTTCTTGTATTTCTAAAATCCATCATATCTGTCGCAAACTCAGCTTGGCCTTAGTTTGATTAGTTGCCATGCTTCAAAAAAAGTAAATTTCAAATTTTACGGGAAAGGAGATATGTAATGTTGTAGAACGTAACCAATAAGCTAGCGTAAAATAAATGTGACTCAGAAACGATACGTACGAGCAAAAATATCAACCGTTAACTTTTGAAGCCAGAGCATATTAACTTATTACAAGGTTAATCAATATAAATTCCAACCATTACATAATTATAGAAGTTATCTAACATGTTATTATACAAAAGTTCGAAAGCTCTGAAACTTGCTCGATGATTGGACGGGACTGCTGACTAAAAGAATTTGTTTGGAGAAATCCACTCGCTTAATTCGACTCGTAAACAAGTCCTTCCTCTTAAAAAAGACTTACTTAGCTCATTAAGTAGGGCTAGGTCACGCAATCGGGTATGAACATACCCGTGATATGTGACGGTCCCTTCGATACCGTAACACGAGGAAATACAAACTATTTTAATTTGGCCTAAAAGAAGAACATTATGCGATTGGTACGATAAGGAATTTTCTGTTTTGCACATGCTGATGTTGATCATTTTCACTCATGATGAAAATTATCCTCTATTCAAAGCATGTGCCATTAAGATGGTTTACAGGTGAACCCAAGTAAAACCGAGAAAAGATGTTGATGCGTCATATCAGATCATTGATTTGATGTGTGCTTATTTGTCTTTTTGATTTAATTGCTTTGCTTATCATTAAATATTAATGGCTAGAATCGATGCGAATGTTAATTACTACAAAGGTTCAACTCCAGTTCATTAATAATCTGTATATTTTTGTTAGTCGTTTGCCACTAACGTCAGCACAAGGAAAGTGTTTTGTTCGCCAAAGGCAATAAATTACCCTTTATTGCCCTTGAAAATCACCCAACAAACGTCAGAATTGTTTGTTTGAAATAGGAAAAGGTATGACCGCAAACTTATCAGGTATCATATGGTGAAAACTATTGTAACCTATTGTAACGAGCCTTGGACCGCCAAAGGCGGCCGAAAGCAGTTTACTGATCATGTGTCATTGAAGTATGATAAGCATAAAATATTTGACGGCATGGTCAATGCCATGGCAATCCAACGATTCTTGTGATTGCGTCGTCTCACGTCGCGGCAGAGCTTCAATAGATTTTACTTGCCAGCAAGATTTGCAAACAATAAAGTTATGAAACTATTAAATTAACTGCAAATTAATTAAAAATGGATAAAATGGCATACCCATATGAACGTTTTGGCTAAAACATATCACGTCCTTCTCCAGCGTAAGCAGTACGAGCGCTGCACGCTGGCAGCCGTCTGTGTCAAGGTTCCCCGCCGTGGTACAAAGTATGCTGCAGCTCGCTGAGCAGTCGATGGGTCTCCGCAAGACACGAGTTAGCCAGGCCGTGAGGCTATCATTCAAGACCTGTGACAAAGAGGAGTATCGTCAAAGGATGATTATCCACAACCCATCTACTACTAACAGTGAACTATCACTTTACTGAAATTACATAGCTGCCCGAGCGTATTGGCTCAGACCTAGTGTGATGTTAATGTTATATTTAACACACCTTGCGAACGTTGCCCGGTAAAGGTCGCAAGATCAGCCGGAGGTGCTATTGTTATCAGTTGTTGACAAAGCTGCCAGGTACGTACATCGGAATACCGATGTTTGTCCCTGCTCAAGTGATATCTAGTCATACATTTCGATTGAAATCACGACAAGTACACATAGTCAAAAGCAGCAAAAATGTTTGTGACGACCAATTAACATTCTTACATAAATCACTTGACTTGAACGCAAACAAACATTAATGACGTTCTAACAATGAAGGAAATAGTTGTATGGCAGAGAAAAATATACCATGGGAGTGTTAAAGAGTATTTGAAAAGAACTTCATTTTAATCACGGTAATTTATAAAAGTGCGTGTGAGTAACTTGAAATGCAAAAGAACATTCGACTGTTTGAACCAGGAAATACGAACTTCTAATAGTGTATATGATGTATAGTCACGTGGGTTGTTCTGATAAGGAAGCGACAACATAATTATATTTATTAACTTTGATCCCATGGCAGGACTTCAGAATTTCTACATTACATCAGCACTAATTAAACATGATTAATAATTTGATTAAACCTTAATCAAATAGAATGTGCATACTGCACAATGACGACACAACATATCAGAGAAATTTGTTAGGGATAACAATTTCTTCGTAGCGAAACGGCCATATGCATTTTATGAATTCGAATAATACTATGTTCCCACATGTCTGCTTAAGGCAATGATGTTGTTTTGCTTATTTGTACAGTACCGGAGAAGTATTGATAAGTTATTGTTTCTCAAGACATTGTTCAAATTTATTTTGTTTATCAATTTAAAGACTTAATCATAACGCCCTTGTAAACCGGACCGGCATTTTTTATCAGAACTCTAGCTACTTCATAGGTTGGAAAGTATACGTGATTTCCTGTTTAAGGCATAACAAAATAGAGCGACTACCTGACAAACTATGATTATTCAAGAATATCCTCTGAATGTGACGGATCGTATACTCGTTTTCATCCATACCAAATATATCAAGCTGTGTTCTCGACATGCGCACGTAGGACAACGAATTTTAATCTGTTGGTTTTATTATTGTTTGCAATCAATTACAATGCCCTACTCAGAACAAAAACATTACTTACTCGAATCAATGCCGATTGTTAGAGAAAGCTGATTGTCCAAAGACTTGATTCCTTTAAGGCATGTCAACTGCCGGTTACTGGACATCAACGTCAACACTAGGATTTTCTTTTGTTCGTCGTTACCTTTAAAATCACTGCTGGACGACAGTTGATAACGCTGTTTGATTACAATGCGGAAAGGGTACGACCCCTGCATGCTTATCGTGTAGCACTTAGCCTAAAATGTTCTAACAACATCGCGTACGTTTTCCCGAAAGGTTTCCCTGTAAAGTTCGCAAGACTGAAGTTCTTGTTATCAGGCTATGGCAAAGCTGATTGGTACACATACATGATTACCACTGCTTTCCGATAACGTGAGAGCTGGTAACTGATTTGGATAAAAATCACGGCAATTTCACATATTGCATGATCAGCTCGTTTACACTGCGATGGTGACTTGTAAAGGCTAGTTAGCTGCCCTAAGGTTGTTTTAGTACTGCTTTGGAGTTTAATCCTCACAACTGACGGAGGTACGTGAAGCCGTGTGATTGTTATCTTGTCATTTTGAAGACGGAATTGCAGAACTGTGAAATGGCAAATTCGTTGATTTTATCATACTTCCCCTTTACAGTCATGATTTCATGCTTTAAAACATTTGCGAAAAAAGGGCAGTCGTTTTGACCGTGAAACTGCCTTTCTCCACGTATATATTTTCCGGGAGAGATTTATACGTTCATGTTGTTGCTCTTATTCTCATTGATCGATTTTAAATTTTGAGATATTATGGTAACAAAAAGGATAAAAAATTACACAGAACAAAGACAGGAAGTGTACAGGAAATCAGATGATGTGTACAGGTGATGTATGAGTGAGAACGACCTAAGGTAGAATGCGCCTCGGGAACAGATGTAAGAACAATTCTCTTCTGATCTACCCCACAGAGGCAACAAGGGGATGGCGGCCAATTATAAATATCGGTAAATGTTAGGTAATCTGCTTCTCTAATTCCAATTTTTTCACGGTAACCCCTGATTTCCATTCTTTATTTGATGATAGCATAGTTGAAAGTTTCATCGAGGAAAGTTTGAGATAAACTTTAAGTCTTTCACCTTCGAGGCGCACACTACCTAAAACCGATTCGGATCTTTTCAAACCGTTATGTGTGCGCAAACGCGGCAATGCCTTCCCTGCTGTGCTTCCCATTGTCCGCTTATCGAAGGAACGTTTCGTCGTAACAACCTGTATAGATATGTAAGTTACACCAATGCTATCGATGACCTTTTTTTCTCATAGGATTCAGTTGTTTGTATGCCTATGCCGATAGTTCGCTTGTTTACAGTTACGCGTTTACTATTATCTTGTTCGCATTTTCCTCGATTCCAATCGTTTGAAATATTTTACGGCCTTGGTAACCGTGGACATAGATGGCCTTGATTGCATGGTCACAGGGCCTTTTCACCTTAAGACCAATCGCGATGAAAACAAGAATCAGGGCCATAAGAGCTACCATTACCTTATGAAACGTAAAAATATGATCAAATTGATATTAGACACGTTTGATGACGCGAGGTCAGTATTTCCATTCGAACGATGCATTTAGATCCGCATCCCCTCGCAATAACTCTGTGATGTCGTTTGTAATACTATGAAAGTAGAATTAGGAAAAGGGTACCGCAAAATGACATTGTAAATGAATTAGCGTTGGCAGCTTCACAAAGCATTTCTCCATCTGTGAAGCGTAATTCTCATAAGTCTGTTCCTGGTTGGAATTATTGTGTAAAAGAACACCATTCTCTCGCTCGAGATGCTTTTATTCTGTGGAGAGAAAATGGTAGCCCTCGTCAAGGGCCACTTTTTGATCGTATGAAAAAACACGTTCTAAATTTAAGTACTTTTTGAGGTTTTGTAAAAGGAATGATGAGCAAATGCGGACTGATGCCCTTGCTGAGCACCTTTCAAATAGAAATACGAAGCAGTTTTGGAGAGGAGTAACTAGTAATAAGAAATCTGCTCCTCTGTCTTCATCTGTTGGTGGATGTTATGGCCACAAAAATATCGCTAAAATGTAGAGCGACCATTTTGCGGGCCTAATGTCATCTGTCACCGACAATAGTAGTGAATCCTATGTTATGAATGGTATCTCACGAGTTGATGTTAACAATGACATGATTGTCAGGACAGACGAGATTGTTACGTGTGTCAGTAATCTAGCTTGTGGAAAAGCAGTAGGGCCCGATGGTATTTCTGCTGAGCATTTGAAAAATGCTGACAGACGTCTTCACCTGTTGCTGTCAATTTTATTTACAAGTGTTCATATTCATGGTTGTTCGCCATCTCGCATGTTAGATACAGTCTTAATTCCCATTGTCAAGGATAAAACTGGTGATGTTACTTTACTGGCAATTATCGCCCAATTGCTATTGCTACTACAATTTCTAAGCTTTATGAATTTTTGTTACTTCATAGATGTGAAAGATATCTTGATACCAGTGATCATCAATTTGGTTTGAAGACCCATCATTCTACAGACATGTGTGTTTTTCTTCTGAAAGAGATCATAGACTTTTGCAAACGTCATAACAGTCCAGTTTTCTTGTGCTTTTTAGATGCCACAAAGGCGTTTGACAGAGTCAATCACTGGACTCTGTTTTGTAAGTTACTTGACAGGAATGTTCCTCTGTATATTGTTAGAATCTTAATATGTTGGTACCGAAACCAAGAATTTCGTGTCAGATGGGGCTCTGTCATCTCTGAAGCCTTTCATGTTTACAATGGTGGAAACAAGGAGGTGTATTATCCCCTCGGTTATTTAAAATTTGCTATATAAAAGTAAAATAGGTTGTCTCATTGCGGGACATTGTCTCAACCATTTGATGTATGCTGACGATATAGTCCTTATATGTCCCTCTGTTAAAGTCTTAATAGACTTTTAAACATTTGTAGTAATTATGCATCTTCACATGATATTGTCTTTAATGCAAATAAGTCAAAGTGCATATTTGTAATGCCAAAGCAATGCAGAATCACTCGCATTCCTCGTGTGTATTTAAATGGCTCAGTACTTACTTTTGTAAAGAAACATTTGTACCTTGGTGTTATGTTAAATAATTTAGGAAATGATGTTGATGATATTAAGCGACAAATGAGGAGTTTCTATGCAAGTGCCTACTCTTTGATTAGGACTTTCTATAAATGTTCTTCTTCAGTTAAAATATGTCTTTTTAAGGCATATTGTCTTGCTCTGTATTGTTCCCATCTTTGGAGTATTTACACTGAGAAATGTATCAATGATGTCAGAGTTTCATATAATAACGCTTTTAGAATATTGTTGGTATTAGACACCGATTGAGTATTTCAGAAACTTTTGTCATTCATTGCATCATGACACTTAAAAGTAAACAACGGATGGCCCGTTCTAATTTTTACGTTCGTTTGATGGAAAGCGAAAATCATCTCATCGCAGCAGCTTTATCTTTTGATATAATTCGACACAGCAACTTTTGGCGCAAGATTTTCTCAGAATGTTTTTAAACTTTATGTACTGTGTTCCAAGTGAAGAGTATGTCTAGTTTTGTTTTGTTTTTCTTGTAGAGTAAGTTTTTTGGTGTTTTTCCTCTGGCTTTATGAGTACGTTCTCGAATTAAAGAATAAATAAAATAAAAACAAAAACAAAAAAAATGCAGCTTATTTGGTCTTTAAAGGATATTATCTACATTTCTGATATAGAACTGCTAAACAATGTACACCTAACTTCAATTATTTCAATATCATGTACTAAGAAGGTTATATCAATTTGAACAGACTCTGAATTTTGAATTAAAAATTTGCTTCAACTTGAAGAGTTGGGATAAATTCAAACGAAAATAAGTATATTTCACAGTTGATGTATTCATGACAAATCAAATACGATTACTCTACTTTTAAAATTTAAAGTGTTTGTTGCCATGTGACTACAAAAAGCTGGAAATAGAAGGCGAACGTAATGGGGAATATCAAGAGTGTAAAACGCGTCTTTGTACCTGTGTGTACATGTATCCTACCCTGAGGCTAGCTAGGCTCATGTCAATTAGAAATTAAACGCAACAAGTGAAGGACACCCGATGCCACGTGTTAGATTGATATTGTTCATGTAAAAGTGAGTGATTAAGGAACTCAGTGCTTTAAAATAGCTTATGTAATTATCAATGATAGATCCACAACAGGTTTTTTCCAAATTATACAAAGGCGTTTTTGCCTTCTTCATGCCCTGCATTGCTGTAGATACCTCACTAGGTTAGTATTTATGATTAGCAATTTATCTTTAACATTTTCTGTAGCTTTGTTTTTCAGTATAATTTGGCCGAATTTAAGCCTTGGCTTGAATTCAAATTTCGTTGATATCGATGCAAATAATTCATATGCAGGTTTTTGTTTGATGAGCTGACCTTGGTTTCTTGAAGAAGAATATACAGCCTAGGTGATATATAAGCAATAATTCTGCGAGTTTACAATGATGTCGTATCTACTCCCCTTGCATATTCAGAATTAAATTGATTATGAATCAGTTCCTTCGGATAGCAACTCGTATAGCAACTGTTCAGGCGCATTTTACGATGATGAATGAAATAACAGATAATCAAATTAAATTCGTGCGATTTGTAAATCACATTTAAAGTTTTTCATTTGCAATAAGCAAAACTCCGCAATTACGACGGATAGCCACGTGTTTCCCTAACTGGAAGTGCAGTATGTTATAGCTGCACGACTGACACCCAATTGTCCCCGCGCCGTCATCGTGATAACTGCGCATGCGTCTTCAGTAACCCCGCATCAAACATGACTATATCTTTCCGATGGCATGTCGTTAGTGTCCTATTCTGATTTGGAGATGGTCAAAATGATTTATAGTACCAATTGAATGAAAAGCCATCCTGTCAAGCTTGTTGTTAAATTTCTTTTCTCTTTTTCCTATAAACATTTAGATCAAACATGTGACGTGGTCAACCCACCGAACGATGGCGTAATCTGTAACGAAGACGGTGGCGGAGAGTTAGCTTGCGAAACTTTAAAGTGCTGCTTCATAACAGAAGATCCGTACTGGTGCAGTTTTCCCGGTAAGTTTCGATTTTGAGGCCATGAAAATAGTCCGTTCTATCCACATTTTTGCCAGTTCCGATCGACATAGGCAGATTTCAAAATAATCATTGATGCAAATGGCAAATTTTACTACTGAGTAAAGTTGTCATGACAATCTTTGCTAGGTTTCAATATAGTATCAATATAGTATCAGTATCACGATAGCAAGTTTATGTCATTTTAGAGCATTAGTTGGCGAACGCAACCCTGTAGCTGTCATTTTATCATCGATCAATATGATGTACCTTACCAAAGAGAGCTACATATACATTTATAGGTTGGTCGTGACAATGTTCAGAAAATCAAATTATGGATAGTAAGTATATGTAAGGGTATATAGTAAACACAAAAATGAATAATACATATTCTTACCTTAAGATAATAATTAGAAACGGTAGTAAGATTAGTATTAACTAACGAGAACCAAAAACATTACTCTGGGCGGAAGGAATACATACCTACATCGATGTAATATTTTGACGTTTAATTATTGTATGATTCACAAGTCATCAACGCACAGCCGATAATAATTACAATCCCTCAATAATGCGGACGATGTAATTGGCGTTACTTAAAGCGTATAATGTATGGTTTACTTTACAATTATAAAACAAATTTAGATTTAAACTCTTATAGTATTAAACAACTTTAATAATAGTGAACTGTTTTCCTTACAGAACCATGTTCAATCGAAAAGACGGATCGAGTTAGTTTTACTTACTCTGGAACATCGGCAGACTGCCTTGATCGTGGATGTTGTTTCTTCGCCGATGAGGGAAACAGAGGAGGGGGAAATGAATGTTTTCTATCAAGTAAGATTTTGCTCACTCATAAAAATACTCAAACATGTGGTGATTTTCTAGATATTATCACTATGCCACTATATCACAGTATCATCACAAAATGGTCTGAGTGTTTTGAAGTTATGGAAAACACCTGCATATGCTACTCAAGTTATGTCAGTTGGCTTAGGAGGCATTTTCATCTTCTTTTCATTGAATTATACTTTTTCAAACATAGTCCCTTTAGAAATTGAAGAGCGTAAAAGTTCTAAGTGACGTATTTAACTAAAGTAATATATTGCGAATGTATCACAGTAAAATTGCCATACATCCCAAAATTTTGCTGGAAATCAGAAACTTTAAGTTTAACTGTTGATAAACTGTTATCGCAAATACAACAATTTATACTTTTACAGAAACTAGGAGTCTTTTCTTATTTCTAACGCCAATTTCATATATCGTACCACCTTGGTCTTACAGCTTTCCCTTGGTTATAAGCTTACAGCAGTTTGAAATACCTAGCTTTATTGATTCTATTCAATCATTGTATAATGTACATTTACCAACCCATTCATATATTCATCTGTATTATACAGAATTGCTTTTTTGTTTTGCGCAGGTTCTTTCTTTTCTGTTTAACTTCGATTTCTAGTGATTTTTTTTTTGTCTTTGTGTGTTTTGTCTCCCTGTTAAATGTTTTTTGGGGTTTTTTTCTTTGCCAAGATGTTATACGTCATGTACTTCATTTTTATTGTATTGTTTTGTTTGCCCTGCCTCTGCCAGTCCGGGAAACATTTTGCCTTTCTCATATTCGGCTGAGGACCTGGTTTTTCGTGTATCTTCTTTTTATTTATTATGAAATAAAAAGTGATTTATAAATATTGTTGTTTACAGAGACATGTGCTGTAGTTCCTGTGGGTGATCGCATAGATTGTGTTCATACTTCTCCTGCTGACTGTTTGGATGCTGGTTGTTGCTATGATACATCTTGTTTTCGCAGAGAAGGTGCGATTTGATTAACTAATCCTACGGTTTTTTAACCTGAAAGGAATTGTTGTATTTCGTAGAGTATTGTTTTGAAAATCAAATATGAATTTTATTAATGTTGAACATGCATGACATGGCTTTATTAATAAATGAAACCTTACTGCTCAGTACAATGAGGTTTGTGTTTGGCAAGGGCAACGTTCAGCTCACTTCAATATATTTCTGATACATATATGAACTTCGTTCAATTTTTATACTTTTCTTTATTATATCTACTGTGTGCGTACCGATGTTCCACTATGCCAAAACAAGATATATGAGGCAAAATATGGTGTAAAGTGAACGGCTTTGTAAATGTAAGCATATGATACTCTTCAACTTGCAATTTTTGAAGAAAAGCGATATATTTTTGTTGCTGTTACCCTAACAACATGGCATGTAATGCCTTGCGTGTCTTTCACAGGCTGCGTTGATGGAACTTTTTACCGGGATGGTAGTTGTCTTCAATGTAACTGCCAATCAATTTGTGATAAGAACACTGGTAGTTGTGGTACAAGGTGTAACCATGGGTTTATCAGTGACGACTGCCAAGAAGGTATGTGGCCCCCGTGTTATGCAGGCCGTTTCTCTGTGTTCGCCATATGAGGACTGCTGATGTTATTTTCGTTATTTACTACTCTCAAGGCCATTTTAATAGACTTATCATTACCTATCATAGATTACACGTAATACACGTAGCATGCTTCTTTTCTGTTCTTGGTATTTAATCAGCTGTTGCATGTATCTAAACATTCGGTCAACTGTCCGTTCAATTTGTGAATGGGGCCAGTATGCGCAGTTGGTAGACACAGGTTGTCAGGCAAATCAGAAGGCACATATATACTGGTCATTGTCGAACAAAAACCAAAGCCGTTATAGTTTCAAGGATATATGAAAGTAGGTCAAATATCATCTAAGGTCATTTAAAAATTTTTGGAACTTTTCTTTGCTCTCTGGACAAGATACAAAAGAAATGAAACTCCTACCCCTCAAAGTTACTGAGATATATACAAGTAGGTTAAAGGTCATCCAAAATGTTGGAGACTCAATTTTGTCTCGTGCTGGTCATTATATCCAATAAAAAACAAAACTCAAGCCCTTGTAGTAATCCAAGATCATCTAAAACGTTTTCAGTTGGGGTGTATTCATGAACGTTTTTACTTAAATCAAAGTCCTGTACAAAAGAGTACATTTCAAATCAATTCATTGCTACAGACAAAAACGCAAATATGATATCCTACACAATGCTGAAAAAAAGAGATGAACAAGAATGACGGAAAAACGATGAAAAAAAATGTTAAGAAATGAACGGTATTATCAGATGATCAAACACTGATATACAGGATAAAGAAGTGGAAAGTGGAGAAACGTACTAGCAATAACTGAAAAAAAAACTGCAAAAGCGATGACTCAAAATCAGTGACTAAACAGGGGAGGTAATTGATGAATAGAGATAGCAGTTGGGAATACCAAAGGATAAATAGGGATAAATATTAGTGAGTTCTTTGACTTAAATACGACAGATAAAACTTTTTAATACACGAGAAGAAGAAAGCTCATTCTCGTTTTAAACGTACGGGTAAGTGTTCTGATAACATGAATTTTTCCCATCTACCGAAGTTTTAAATGGTATCAGGGAGTCGATTGCTCGTAATTTGAATTAAATTTTGTAAAGTTTAAACGCAAATATTCAGCTTTTCCCTGCAGCTGATCTCTGTGTCATAGCGATTTAGAGTGTTTGACCACGAGAGCATCCTAAAATATGTGTGTAGAAGGTCGTCTCTAGCACTGCAGACATAAAGAACGAGAGTAAACGCTATTCTTTTTAGGAATTATACTGAGATAATAAGAAGAAGAATTCGAACGAAACTTAAAACCGGCCCACGCCCAGTTGACTTTGGCCATTAATAACACGTACTTCTTAGCATATGCAAATTCAAACAATACAAATTATCACACCTTGCATCACGATTATATTGAGCTTCAAGAGTTTGACGTTTTCTCAAGATGGATTGATTATCTTTAATTTTATGGGTTTTTAATCTGCATTGCGTTCGTTTTCCGTCGATAGAGAAAATCCGTTACTTGGAAAATTAATTCATCTGTGCGACACGACCTCTTCAGTGTGTAGTTATCTGATTGAAAATCGTATTGCCTAGCTGGCTTATTGCAATTTCGAACCATTATTATGCACCTGCGTCTGTAACCTATGGAGTTTCGTCGTACAGTAAGTTTCGGTATCAGAAGACGCGGAGTCCAATAATTTTAGGTGTTATTTGACTCTATTTGACCTTTGACCTCAAACACGTTTACATCAATACGGAGAAAAAGAAGAGAAAATTTTACATTTTTTACAGAAATATATATTTCTTAGCATTCAGCACTTCTCAAATCAAATCATGGTCAGTCCAAACCCGGTAAATTTCAGTGAAATTATGCTGCCGACGTACAATTTCTACCATGTGCACTGTGTGCAGAGTGGGTTGACATTTCGTTCTGCGCGCTTAGAGGACCCGCTCAACGCGTTCGCAGTCTTCTCGCGATAGCTCAGTACAGTGCGCGACGAGCATCCAAAAGACGCCTAAATTTCGACTTTTTTCTTGTAAAATTGGACTAAAATGGTGTATAATTATAAGGTTATTCCCAAAATACCGGAATTTATGTCCTCGTACATCGTACGTTTCGGTATTGTCCGCGACGCTACCCGTCTCGGACAATACCTCCCTGCACGATGTGCTCGGACATATTTTGTGAATAACCTTATATTACGGTCCACGTTGTAAATGCTTTAAAAATACTTCTCTCAAGCATGAACTCTATATATTCTTTCCTCATAAATCATGTTAGTGTTCGACATTTCTTACAGCCAAAAGTCCCGTTGTCGATGAATTCACTCAGAGCAACACGGAAAATTCTGGTCAGCCAACTACATTTGTGTGCTGTGTCACAGCTAACGAAGCAGGAATGCAAGTAACAGTAACAGCTCAGTCCGGGTCTTATCAAGGTGACGTCACAAGCGGGGATCATCCACACTACGAATTTGCAAACACCTTTGACAGCGTAATTGTTGAAAAAGACGAAACCGTGAAATGTATACTTACTCCTGGTGATGTTGAAAAGGAGATTACAGCGAACGCCCATAGTAAGACAGATTTACTATAGAAATAACGGGCGACGCGCTGACCATTAACGTTTATTTGTGGGCAAGGGCGAGAGGAAAGCCAAAAATTAATGGGCGAGGCTTGCCGAGCCCGTTAATTTGGCTTTCCTCGAGCCCGCGCTCACAAATAAACGTTAATGGTCAGAGCGGAGTCTGTTATTTCCATTATATTATCAGCGAACCCAAGAAAACCGTCAAAATTTCCGAAAATTTCAGGAGCGAACGACAACTGGGCCCCAGAAACTGAGCAATACGCGACGCACTGTCACGCGCGCTGTAAAAAATTGGCAAATCCAAAGATGTTTTCAGAAAAAAATATCTCAACTTGACCTACAAGTGCTCCATTTTATTTTGTGATTGATTATGATTTATGCTTGAGCTGTAAAGTTACAATAATTTGAGTTATTAATTTTATTATTCATATTCAGGGGCATGTAAACTAACCATTACTGTGTATTTGTGGTCAGTCACGTGGTTCAGCTCGACCAATCAAAATGCGACGGACAGGGCATGGTAATATAATCTAATTTTATGGTTTTTTACGTCCCTAATACTTGTCGCTGTTTGTTTAAAGTGGCCATGGCCACATTCGTCGGAACAAATACACACTATCATCCGATATAGTATGACCCATACGGTAAAAAAGGTCACGTGTGCTTTAACAAAAATCTTTCGAGTATTGTCATTCTGAAACATCTTAATTTTCTTCTTAGCTTCATTGACTTTCCATTGACTTGTACAAGGTGCTTCGTTTTGTTGTCGATATAACCGTACAATACAACATTGACTAACAATATTTATTCCAAACCATGGGCTTACTTTTAGTATACTTTGAACAATTCATCATGCTAAACGTTTAGTTTAAAGCTATTCATCGATATCCACAAATTGTTTTAAGAAAGTTTACTAATATCGCTACAGTTTAGTTTGAAATTTGACCACGAAATCATATCATGACGAACTGGGTGATAGTAATTCAACTTTCTCTTTATTTTTCTATACAACAATCAATGTCAAGTCCAACCTGTGTTGACAAGTAGCCCATGGTTAACTGATATAGATAAGACTCAAATGACGGTAAATTGGGATGCTTGGGATAGTTCTGTTGATGTTGGAGATGGACCAATAGAGCTGTATGAGGTCTGGTACAAAGTGACGGGCGAAAATGACTTCACTCCATACGACACTACTGAAGACCAAACGTCCTTGCCTGTACGAGCACTGACACCCTACACAAGTTACACATTCTCAGTGAAGACATACAGACCAGGTGCGGGTGGCGGGGGTGACCTAAGTCCGGAAGTCACTAACCAAACACTTTGTGATGGTGAGAAAGTTAAAACCATCTTCAAGCCGTACAAGAAATTTTACTATCAAGGACTTCACAGTTAGTTTGTTGTGAGATCCATATTTGCTTTTAATGTGACACTTCTATGAATGAACGTTTTTATCCGAATTTCACAAGTTTCTCTGGTCACATGTGAACCCATATATACATGTCACGAGTGTACCTTTCTGCACTCATCTCGTCCAAATTTGACATTGTCGTGGTTTGTGCCTTTAATTGCACCTATAGATCATTGAAACGTATATTGAAATTAGTTTTGACGTAATAACTCCAGTTGATGTATCGAAACTAACATTCTTTGTATGAATTACTCCAGTTCCGTTGGGACAACCAAGCATAGAAGAGGCAAACACTGTCAGCGAGACAGAAATCTCAGTTTCATGGAAGGTAACTAGGTATAGTCCAGTCAAAATATGAAATGACCCACCACAAATTGCAACAGAATTTATTTTTTCACTACTCACCTCACAAAAACCCATAGAAAAACATATCAAAAGTCTTCCAAAATCCAAGGAGTGGAAAACTGCCTAATTTGCATAAATCCAAAATGGCCGCCCCGGTATTATAGGTTCAATGCTTTCGGCCACTAACTGCCCAATATTGGTCCGATTTTGGTAATTTTTTTTTATTTCCATGTACCTTGTACATTTTCATCATATTTTAGACATGTTTACAATAATTCCATTGTTTTTATTTACAAAATAAGAACATAAGTCTGAATTTTATTGTAAAACAATGGTGTTCTCACACACTATGTCTTCTAATCAATACTTGTTTCATGATTTTATAAGGTGCAAATGTCTGTAATGTTAAATAAATAAGTAAATAAATAAATAAATAAATAAATAAATAAATAAATAAATACACAAGGAGTGGAACAATGCCTAATTTGCATAAATCCAAAATGGCCGCCCCGGTATTATGGAATCAACACTTATGACCACATATTGCGCGATATCAGTCCGATTTGGACAATATTTTTGTATTTCCTTATAAATTCTACATTCTCTTCTAATTTCCAACATTTTTAGGGCATTTCCAATTGTAGTTATTAATAAAACAGGCACGCAAGTCTGAATTTCAGGGTAAAACAATAGTACACACACACTTCACCTTTCAATCAATACTGGTCTAATTTTGCAAGATGCTAACGTATATGGTGTGAAATATATAAATAAAATTGAAAGCAATCTCAGTATAACTAATACAGAATATGTATCCATTTTGTTTTGGTTGTTAATTTGCCAATAACCTATTCCCTATTTCACATTAAAAGCCACCGGCTGAACTAACGCATTATTTAGAACATTCGTCATATAAAAAGTGGGCGGTTTATTCATATCAAACACAGTTAACCTGGTTTGAAGTCTAGATATATCTAGTGTGGTGATATTGTGTTACCAGGGTACACTGGTTGTCACCATAGTTGTGAAACTCAACATGAGGTTCAATACTAGCTAGTAATTGTAAAATTACCAGTTTCCCAAATGCTGTTTATTTTACCCCAAATTGTGGATAAACAGCCGCGCCTGAATTGACAGGGTATGCCAGTGCGGGAGAGCCGAGCAAAGGGTGATGGGATTTAAAGTCTCCTGGAACGTGTACAGATCACACGGGAATTAAATAGTATTAGAAGTAAAGGGAAAGCAACTCCACAAATCGTTCATATTTGGGTTGTTTGCGTTTTGTGAATGATATTGTGTATAATATAAGTGTATATCATGTTTGGCTGTTTTATGTAAAAGTTGCTTAGCCATGGCGAGACGTACCCGTAATCTACGTGTCTTGTGTTAATCCGCACTGGAGCGGAGAGATTGCTGTGACACTATGAGCCTTTGGCACTATGTTTCGAAAACAGAGTTTTCTTCGTCAGTCGCTTAAAATTCATTTTTGATTGGTGAGACGTATTGAATGGTTGATTTTTTATTTGGCAATATGTTGTTCCACTTACGTTTGTAGTTCTAGTAGGGAAGCTAGAATGTCTACTGTTTGATCTCGTTGTGTTTGTGTAGGTTCGTGTGAACCTGAGTTTTAGCTATTGTAGTTTTTGCGAAGTCTGGCGCTTATAAGTGTGTTGTCTATATTTCTGTTCCGTCTATATGCGATTATTGGTTGGTTTTTAGAACAGTTTTTTTTAGTGTTTCGTCTTTTTCAAGTTCACTCCAGTTTTCTGTCAGGGCTTGCTTGATTTTGTCGTTTCTATGTACGGGCTATATGTTGTCATGAATATTGTATGGTTGTAGGCGTTATTTCTTTCTTTTTGTCGTTCAAGCAGTCTTTTTCTGCTTTTATGATCTGTCTCTCTGATAATTCGTTCTCTTTCAGTTTTTTGTATTGTCGGTCTTGTAATTTTTCACTAAACTGTGTGACTTTCTGTATAAAATCGGTTTCGTTGTTACAGGTTCTGATGTATCGTAATGATTCACCTTTGATCAGACCTTTGAATGTTGCTGCCGGATTGCATGAGTTTCTTTGAAAGGACTGGAATGTATCTGTTGGCTTTGTGTGTGTCTTGATGTCGAGAATATTCTCTTTGTTGTATCGACGACCTTTGTAGATAGTTAGGTCTAAATATGTGATTTCTTGAGAGGAGCTTTCAAACGAAAAATTGAAAGTAGGTTGCATTTTGTTGATGTTTGATATGAATTCATCGAGTTGTGTTGTGTTCCGATGAAAATCAGAAAAACATCGTCCCTGAACCTCAGCCAGGTCGATATTTGTTGTTTGTGTTTCTGTATTATTCTCGTGTCTGTCTCATGAAATGTAATATCTGCTATTTCTGGAGAAGACGGGGACCCCATCGAGCATCCTCATATTTACCGGTAGAATTCATCGTTGAATTCAAATGTGTTGTTTTTTTAAGATTATTTCTAGAAGAGCTATCATATTGTGTTTCGTTGGTGGTTGCTTGACTATGTAATTGTTTGATGATCTTTCCTGATTTAATGCTCTGCGTACTGATTCAATTACCTCATCATGTGGTGTATTTGTGTACATGGAAATTACATCCAGTGTTACTTGTGTCGCTTTGGCCGGAACTTTGATTGTCTCAATTTTCCGTATAAAGTCTGTTGTCTTTGATGTATGTTGGTTCTTTCTTGACGATTTTTTTGAGAAAATGGTCAGTGAATTCTGAGATGTGAAATGTTAGTCTGGAGCATCAACTTATGATTGACCGTGCTACGAACATAGCTCCTGGTGGCGGCATTTTGTGTATTTTCGGTATAAGGTACCAAAGTGGGTCCCTTTTTTTCTATTGACTGGATTCAAATATTCATATGTGTGATGGTTAAATGTGTTTTTCATTGTACATTTCTCTTATGAGATTGTGTATGTCTTCTATTGTATTGTTTTTGTGTCATCTGTTGCCAATTTTGTGTAGTATTGTTGATCGTTAAGTTGACGTTGGCATTCTCTTATGTAATCATCAGTGTTTAAAATTCCTGTCCCCTGTCCTTTATCAAATGTTTTGATGGTTATCTTCTTGTTTTTTGATAGCGTTTTCAACGTTTCATGTTGTTTTTTTGTGTTTCGAATAGGTGTGTTAACAATAGCCAATTTTGTCGCTTCCAAACAATTTTCTAGTTTTGTGTTCTCGGTTGTATGTGGAATCCATGTCCCCTAACAGGTGGATTCTGTTATAATGACGATTTGCTGTGGGAATGAACTTTAAGCCTTTGCTAAGTACGTTGATTTCAATGTTGGTGAGTTTGTGTGTCGATAGGTTCTTAATGTATCTGAGTTGTTTGATGCAGTGCTCAATTTTGTTTTATTGTGACGTTTCGTTATTTTTGTCATACTATGATTCTTGTTTCTCTGTTTCCTTTTTTAAGCTTTGAACTTGGTAATACTAAGACACAATACAAAGCTGTCTCCGGCCATTCTGTCTCTCTCTAACCCGAACCTATCTCCAAGTGTATACCCTAGAAAACTCTGTTTTCGGAACGTAGCCCCAAAGTATCGTAGATAGTGTCACAGCAATCTCTCCGCTCCAGTGCGGATAAACACAAGACACGTAGATTACGGGTACGTCTCGCCATGGCTAAGCAACATTTTACATAAAACGGCCAAACATGATATACACTTATATTATACACAATATCATAAACAAAAGGCAAACAACCCAAATATGAACGATGTGTGAAGTTGCTTTCCCTTTACTACCAAAGACGAAGCAACAACTGATAAATAATTTTGTCTTTGTTGTCTTTCTTTCTTATTTACTTATTTTTTATTTATTTATTTATTTATCTATTTATTTATCTATCTATTTATTTATCTATTCATTTATTTCACATTACAGACATTTCTATCGTATAAAATGAAACAAGTATTGATTAAAAGACATAGTATTGAGAATACTATTGTTTTACCGTAAAATTCAGACTTATGTTCCTGTTTTGAAAATAATAACGATGGAAACATAATAAACATGTCTAAAATATGAAGGGAATGTACAAGGTATATGGAAAAAAAATTAAAATAAGACCAATATTGGGCAGTAGGTGGCCAAAAGCGCTGAAGCTATAATACCGGGGCGGCCATTTTGGATTTATGCAAATTAGGCAGTTTTCCACTCCTTGGATTTTGGAAGACTTTTGATATATTTTTATATGGGTTTTTCTGAGATGAATGGTGAAAAAATAAATTCTGTTGCAATTTGTGGTGGGTTACCCCCTTTTTTGGCATAAAATGACTGGACTAGTACTCCTTTATCATTTTTCCGTTTCAAAGCACGATTTATGCAAGATGTCAATCTGCAGTTTTTGTGTCTTTGCAATTACTTTTTTTTTCTTCTTCGAGACTACATCATTATAAGGCGATGATTTCTGAACACATTTGGATTGATTAGTCGATTCATTTTTAATTAATTTACTGATTGACTGACTTATGGACTTATTGATTGATTGATTGGTTTTTTTCTAAAATTCATCGTTTTAAAAATTAACGTAAACGAGTAATATTCCTTGGCTTATAAATATATTCGACATACAAATATTACGTTCCTCCACTGTATTCGGCTACCGTCATTTTACCATGATTCAACATTTCACATATTTTAATGCTCGCTTCCAGGGAATAGGAAATTATTCACCCTTGTGACGATTATCAATAGACAGGTATGTCATATCACTTGGCTAACTCATTACTTGTTGAAATTATAATACCAGATAAGTGAAGCCGACTTAGAGCCAGGTTTTCTGCGATGTGACTCTCTGACATCATACACGGTACATTATCGAGTGAGTGAAACGTCTTCAGCCTACGAGACGGAACGAACAGACCCAGATACGACAAGTACAATTATTGGTGGGCTATATCCCTGCACTGAATATGAAATTTCCGTGTCTATGGATAATGATGTTGGACATGGACAATTAAGTAGCCCGAGTTTCAATACAACTACGTCGACAAGTAAGTACTCAACATTCGTTTGGGCTAAAATTCCGATTGTTGATACATAAATACATACATACATACATACATACATACATACATACATACATACATACATACATACATACATACATACATACATACATACATACATACATTATGAAGTAGTGTATCTTATACTGTATAAAGTATATAAAATCTATAATATAATTATATGTTATGATATTGGATTCATTCATTCATTCGTTCATTCATTCATTCATTTATTCATTCATTCATTCATTCATGCATCCATTCATCCATTTATTCACTCATTCATTCATTCATTCATTCATTCATTCATTCATTCATTCATTCATTCATTCATTCATTGCGATGTATTCATCGCTTCGCTTCGATAAAGTTTGTGTGCGATATATGATAGTGAGCGTACGAGCGTGAGTCCTTCACGAACTCCGCAGCGTGTTGAGGGGTCGCAGTCAGAAAAATTGTAATAACTTAGCTCGGTTATTGAACCAATCTTTTTTGAGATTGGGGATATGGCAAAGCGGTTTTGTCTGTGGCTTCTCCGCTAGGTGATTGGGTACCGTACGTTGTAAGAACGAACCCGATTTAATCCACCGTATACAAAACGTACAAATCAATAGCGTTATGCATAAATTAATATTTATATACAAACGAATAATTATGTGTGTTTCTGAACAGCCCCACAGAAGGTTGAAGAGTTAGCAGCAGTAGCTATGTCGTCGTCGGAGAATAAGGTCACCTGGGAAAAGCCAAATACCGTAGACTGTCCTCTTGTAAGATATGGACTTGACTTTTATCAAGATTCTCATTACGAATGTGGAAAACTTCAGATATTTGATGTTATTTACTTCAACTCGACTGAATTTGAACACATGGTAAGAGATCTCTATGCATCTACCGAGTACGGAGCTACTGTTACTGCCTATACGAATGGTGGAAGAGGACCTCCTGACTCTGTGCTTGAAACGACATATGAAACCGGTGAGTGCGTGCGGATATGTTCGTGAAGCTCTTCAAAAACCAAGTAAAGAACAAGTAACATAATGCCATGGCAAAACTGAACAACACTGGTTTCATACGGAATTTCACATATGAAGGTACTGTTAAAGGTTTCCAAATTTGAGATCACTAGAAAGACCCCCTATGTAGTACTTGATTGTTTTCATGACAAATGAGGCCATTGTTCTTTTCAAAGGCGCCTTATTCAGAAAATAATTTCAAAATAACGTAACTTCAATTTCAAAAGACCGTTCGAGCTTTCTATGATCATTCGTTTAGTTTTTGTTATTCACCACCATATATGTGCTGTAATATTTCCTTTTGTTTCGCTTGTTGTTGTATTATTAAGTTATTGTATAAATTGCGTGGGAGTTGTCAGATAGCCTTATTTTTTGTTTTTATTAAATAGAGTACGGCATATGTTGACAAACGTCTTTGGTTTTGAGCACAGTTTGTTCATGTATAGATATTTTCCCGGTTATCCCAGAGCGCATTGCTGTGGCTCTATCAAACACTTTATTCACACGCAAAACAGCAAAAAACATACTAATATTGTGCTGTAAAACGATTTGTTATACAAAATTGACAAAACTTTACGAGACCAAAAAATGCCTCGTGTATTTTGTATCCATCGGCGACGAAAATATAGTTGAGGATGTAACCTTCCACAGTGTTCTATGTGTAACATACGGCTAAACAGTTCTATGAGTAACCATAGACAATAGAAGTAACGTACGCTCTGTCTACCCTAGCGCGCACTGCATCATAAAACCGGTAAAAGAACTATAAGCGTTCAATTATTTGGCAGGGATGAACCGGTAAATTCTTCTTGCGCCTCATGATTAAACAAACGTGTTAAACTACACCAGGCTAATATTTCATGGAATGGATACCTGGAACAATATAATAAAGATAAAAAAACTTCCAACAAAGTTACATTATTGGTAATTTAAAGATACTCCTTCATATCACACTGCCATAAAGCGATAGTAAAAATGTTAAATTTCGCTTTTTAACAGTTACACACCATGTTGGTACATGACATTTAGTCAACTTGATTCAATTCAATAAAAACTAACTATCCCTTTCATCTCCCTGTTACAGTTCCCACTGAACCGAGAGATGTTTTGGCCAACGGTATTTCAGACACTGAAATAAATGTAACCTGGAGTGCCCCGATGTGCCCCAATGGTACTGTGATTTCATATAAGATTCTTTATTGGCAGTCTACATATGGGAACATTACAAACGCTGTCGTGGCACCTAAAGATTGCATAGATTACACAGAAGCATTCAGCTGTTCAATTGGCGAGCTACAACCAGAAACTAACTATAGTATACAAGTAAGTGACGCACTTGATGATGGTTATCATAATGGTGGTGGCGGTATGATGGCGGTGGTGGTGGAAATGGTTGCGGTAGTTGCAGTCAAAATGGTGATTGTGATTATATTAGCACTAACCCCATCGAAATAAGGTACACCCAAGACTTGGGTACCAAGAGCGACATAAAGCGGTACAAGCCACTAGGCGAATTCAACGTCTAGCGGAGTGTGCCTAAATCGAGAGTTTATCAGCCTGTAGAGGTTTTCGTTCTTCAATTAGGCCTATATCAAATGTGTACTTCTGGTCTTTAAAACTGATTTCTTTCGTAGTTTTAGCATCAATTAGGCGAAAGTAGATTAGACACCTGAAATTGAGTGCCCGGAACCGAGCAGTGTTAGTTTTTGTATATGTAACAAAGTATCCAAAGAAGATATACATTCATATTTTCTTTGTGTTAACAAAATCAAATCCGGTATTAGATTTTGATTGATCAGGTTTCTTGGATTTTGATTGTATGTTCATTTGTAAATTGATCACAGTAATATGCGGAAAAATTCAACATTTAATATATTAATGAAACCGCTAATTGAAAGATAATTCACAATTAAGTCATGATTATAAGGAAAGATTTAACGGAATTGATCAAATTTGCAACACGCGTATGTCAGTTTCGTGTCCGCTAATTTGCCCATTACATGAATTGAAGCTACAGATCAATGGTGATAGGGCAAGATTTTATGAACTTCGAACACTTGAATATTGCATCAAACAATATATGAGTTAACTGAAAGGCACGTCGAAGTTTTATGTCGTGTTAAATGGTAAGTCATTTGCATACTAACACACTTTTTAAACTAATTTTGCTATTATCTCAAAAATAAGTGGCTCAGAGCTAACAGATATTGCCAATCAACTTAATCACAGTACAAAAGCTTATTGTCGCAGAAAAGAAAGTGTGAATTTAATGACGATAATCTGGTGTACACGACATACATTGTAGCGAGAGAGCATTTTCACTTGACATTTAGAGTCGAGTTTTCCTTTCTTGTCACAACATTATTTACTCCATGACCACTCGTCTGATCGCTTTCGATTCTACATTTACCAAATTTGTAGTAGGCTTTATGAAAAATATTAAACGTTGAATGTGATCAATTTTGAAACTATCATTCCAACTTTATCGAAAAAAAAATTAACATACAAAACTGTCGGATAGTTTCGAGATTTAGTATGTTGCTGTATCGATATGACCCTTGAAAGATGCTGGCAAAACTCGAATGTGGAATTATGAGTTAAACAATAACACATGAGAGCGAGGGCAAGATCACGATTTATTGCCTGCCCAAGGGATGGTGGTCATGATCGAAATATTGATGATGCCCTCGCCTACGGCTCGGG